>JAUJYP020001286.1:0-62563 GCA_030674075.2 Linum usitatissimum | reverse complement strand
TATTAGCCGATTTGAAAATTTGAAATTTTCATGTCAAAATGGTTCATTGCCATAGGTGTTCCCTTTGGAAATTGAACATTTTCACAAAAATTGAAACATTTCAAATTGACTAATATTTTGAGCATGTTCGGAATGACTAAAAATGAAGTTTCACCATGTTAAGCATTTTAAATAATAGTCAAATGAAGTTAAAAAAACTATTTTGTTCAACACTAACATAACACCGAGTAAAAGTGATTTTTAACTTCATTTGACCATTATTTATAGAGGTACCATAATGAAACTTGACTTTTAAGCTCCAACATGCATGTAAAATATTAGCCGATTTAAAAATTTGAAATTTTCATGTCAAAATGGTTCATTGCCATAGGTGTTCCCTTTGGAAATTGACCATTTTCACACAAAAATTGAAACATTTCAAATTGACTAATATTTCGGCATGTTCGAATGACTCAAAATTGAAGTTTCACCATGTTAAGCATTTTAAATAATAGTCAAATGAAGTTAAAAAAACTATTTTGTTCAACACTAACATAACACCGAGTAAAAGTGATGAAAACTTCATTTGACCATTATTTATAGAGGTACCATAATGAAACTTTACTTTTAGTAGTCTCCAACATGCATGTAAAATATTAGCCGATTTGAAAATTTTGAAATTTTCATGTCAAAATGGTTCATTGCCATAGGTGTTCCCTTTGGAAATTGAACATTTTCACACAAAAATTGAAACATTTCAAATTGACTAATATTTGGCAGCATGTTCGAATGACTAAAAAATGAAGTTTCACCATGTTAAGCATTTTAAATAATAGTCAAATGAAGTTAAAAAAACTATTTTGTTCAACACTAACATAACACCGAGTAAAAGTGATTTTTAACTTCATTTGACCATTATTTATAGAGGTACCATAATGAAACTTGACTTTTTAGTAGTCTCCAAATATGTAAAATATTAGCCGATTTGAAAATTTTGAAATTTTCATGTCAAAATGGTTCATTATAGGTTTTCCTTTGGAAATTGACCATTTTCACACAAAAATTGAAACATTTCAAATTGACTAATATTTGGTGCATGTTCGGAATGACTAAAATTGAAGTTTCACCATGTTAAGCATTTTAAATAATAGTCAAATGAAGTTAAAAAAACTATTTTGTTCAACACTAACATAACACCGAGTAAAAGTGATTTGAAAACTTCATTTGACCATTATTTATAGAGGTACCATAATGAAAATTTACTTTTTAGTAGTCTCCAACATGCATGTAAAATATTAGCCGATTTGAAAATTTTGAAATTTTCATGTCAAAATGGTTCATTGCCATAGGTGTTCCCTTTGGAAATTGAACATTTTCACACAAAAATTGAAACATTTCAAATTGACTAATATTTATGTGCATGTTCGAATGACTAAAAATGAAGTTTCACCATGTTAAGCATTTTAAATAATAAAATGAAGTTAAAACAACTATTTTGTTCAACACTAACATAACACCGAGTAAAAGTGATTTTTAACTTCATTTGACCATTATTTATAGAGGTACCATAATGAAACTTGACTTTTAGTAGTCTCCAACATGCATGTAAAATATTAGCCGATTTGAAAATTTGAAATTTTCATGTCAAAATGGTTCATTGCCATAGGTTTCCCTTTGGAAATTGACCATTTTCACACAAAAATTGAAACATTTCAAATTGACTAATATTTGGCAGCATGCGGAATGACTAAAAATGAAGTTTCACCATGTTAAGCATTTTAAATAATAGTCAAATGAAGTTAAAAAAACTATTTTGTTCAACACTAACATAACACCGAGTAAAAGTGATTTGAAAACTTCATTTGACCATTATTTATAGAGGTACCATAATGAAACTTTACTTTTTAGTAGTCTCCAACATGTAAAATATTAGCCGATTTGAAAATTTTGAAATTTTCATGTCAAAATGGTTCATTGCCATAGGTGTTCCCTTTGGAAATTGAACATTTTCACAAAAATTGAAACATTACAAATTGACTAATATTTGTTAGACATGCTCTGAATGACTCAAAATTGAAGTTTCACCATGTTAAGGATTTTAAATAAAAGTCAAATGAAGTTAAAAAACTATTTTGTTCAACACTAACATAACACCGAGTAAAAGTGATTTTGAAAACTTCATTTGACCATTATTTATAGAGGTACCATAATGAAACTTGACTTTTTAGTAGTCTCAAACATGCATGTAAAATATTAGCCGATTTGAAAATTTTGAAATTTTCATGTCAAAATAGTTCATTGCCATAAAAATGTTCCCTTTGGAAATTGAACATTTTCACACAAAAATTGAAACATTTCAAATTGACTAATATTTGGCAAGCATGTTCGGAATGACTAAAACATGAAGTTTCACCATGTTAAGCATTTTAAATAATAGTCAAATGAAGTTAAAAAAACTATTTTGTTCAACACTAACATAACACCGAGTAAAAGTGATTTGAAAACTTCATTTGACCATTATTTATGTAGGTACCATAATGAAACTTGACTTTTTAGTAGTCTCAAACATGCATAAAATATTAGCCGATTTGAAAATTTTGAAATTTTCATGTCAAAATAGTTCATTGCCATAGGTGTTCCCTTTGGAAATTGAACATTTTCACAAAGGAAAATTGAAACATTTCAAATTGACTAATATTTCATGTGCATGTTCTGAATGACTAAAACATGAAGTTTCACCATGTTAAGCATTTTAAATAATAGTCAAATGAAGTTAAAAAAACTATTTTGTTCAACACTAACATAACACCGAGTAAAAGTGATTTGAAACTTCATTTGACCATTATTTATAGAGGTACCATAACGAAACTTGAGTTTTTAAGAAGTCTCAAATGATGGATGTAAAATATTAGCCGATTTGAAGATTTTGAAATTTTCATGTCAAAATAGTTCATTGCCATAGGTGTTCCCTTTGGAAATTGAACATTTTCACATGAAAATTGAAAACATTTCAAATTGACTAATATTTTTCATGTGCATGTTCTCAATGACTAAAACATGAAGTTTCACCATGTTAAGCATTTTAAATAATAGTCAAATGAAGTTAAAAAAACTATTTTGTTCAACACTAACATAACACCGAGTAAAAGTGATTTGAAAACTTCATTTGACTATTATTTATAGAGGTACCATAATGAAACTTGACTTTTTAGTAGTCTCAAACACGCATGTAAAATATTAGGCCGATTTGAAAATTGGGAAATTTTCATGTCAAAATAGTTCATTGCCATTTGTGTTCCTTTTTGAAATTGAACATTTTCACATGAAAATTGAAACATTTCAAATTGACTAATATTTAAGGTGCATGTTCGGAATGACTCAAATGTGAAGTTTCACCATGTTAAGCATTTTAAATAAAAGTCAAATCTAAGTTAAAAAAAACTATTTTTTTCAACACTAACATAACACCGAGTAAAAGTGATTTGAAAACTTCATTTGACCATTATTTATACAGGTACCATAATGAAACTTGACTTTTAGTAGTCTCAAACATGCATGTAAAATATTAGCCGATTTGAAAATTTGGAAATTTTCATGTCAAAATAGTTCATCGCCATTTGTGTTCCCTTTTGAAAATCTAACATTTTCACCCAAAAATTGAAACATTTCAAATCGACTAATATTTGGCAAGCATACACTGAATGACTAAACATGAAGTTTCACCATGTTAAGTATTTTAAATAATAGTCAAAATGAAGTTAAAAAAAATTATTTTGTTCAACACTAACATTACACCGAGTAAAAGTGATTTGAAAACCGTATTCTAATTCTAACATTATTTATAGAGGTACCATAATGAAACTTGACTTTTTAGTAGTCTCCAACATGCATGTAAAATATTAGCCGATTTGAAAATTTTGAAATTTTCATGTCAAAATGGTTCATTGCCATAGGTGTTCCTTTGGAAATTGAACATTTTCACACAAAAATTGAAACATTTCAAATTGACTAATATTTGGGTGCATGTTCGGAATGACTAAAAATGAAGTTTCACCATGTTAAGCATTTTAAATAATAGTCAAATGAAGTTAAAACAACTATTTTGTTCAACACTAACATAACACCGAGTAAAAGTGATTTTAACTTCATTTGACCATTATTTATAGAGGTACCATAATGAAACTTGACTTTTAAGTAGTCTCCAACATGCATGTAAAATATTAGCCGATTTGAAAATTTTGAAATTTTCATGTCAAAATGGTTCATTGCCATAGGTTTTCCTTTGGAAATTGACCATTTTCACACAAAATTGAAACATTTCAAATTGACTAATATTTGTGCATGTTCGAATGACTCAAAATTGAAGTTTCACCATGTTAAGCATTTTAAATAATAGTCAAATGAAGTTAAAAAAATATTTTGTTCAACACTAACATAACACCGAGTAAAAGTGATTTGAAAACTTCATTTGACCATTATTTATAGAGGTACCATAATGAAAATTTACTTTTTAGTAGTCTCCAACATGCATGTAAAATATTAGCCGATTTGAAAATTTTGAAATTTTCATGTCAAAATGGTTCATTGCCATAGGTGTTCCCTTTGGAAATTGAACATTTTCACACAAAAATTGAAACATTTCAAATTGACTAATATTTGGTGTGCATGTTCGAATGACTAAAAATGAAGTTTCACCATGTTAAGCATTTTAAATAATAGTCAAATGAAGTTAAAAACTATTTTGTTCAACACTAACATAACACCGAGTAAAAGTGATTTTAACTTCATTTGACCATTATTTATAGAGGTACCATAATGAAATTTGACTTTTTAGTAGTCTCCAACATGCATGTAAAATATTAGCCGATTTGAAAATTTTGAAATTTTCATGTCAAAATGGTTCATTGCCATAGGTGTTCCCTTTGGAAATTGACATTTTCACACAAAAATTGAAACATTTCAAATTGACTAATATTTGGCGGCATGTTCGAATGACTAAAATTGAAGTTTCACCATGTTAAGCATTTTAAATAATAGTCAAATGAAGTTAAAAAAACTATTTTGTTCAACACTAACATAACACCGAGTAAAAGTGATTTGAAAACTTCATTTGACCATTATTTATAGAGGTACCATAATGAAAATTGACTTTTTAGTAGTCTCCAACATGCATAAAATATTAGCCGATTTGAAAATTTTGAAATTTTCATGTCAAAATGGTTCATTGCCATGGTGTTCCTTTGGAAATTGAACATTTTCACACAAAATTGAAACATTTCAAATTGACTAATATTTAAGGCATGTTCGGAATGACTAAAAATGAAGTTTCACCATGTTAAGCATTTTAAATAATAGTCAAATGAAGTTAAAAAACTATTTTGTTCAACACTAACATAACACCGAGTAAAAGTGATTTTTAACTTCATTTGACCATTATTTATAGAGGTACCATAATGAAACTTGACTTTTTAGTGTCTCCAACATGCATGTAAAATATTAGCCGATTTGAAAATTTTGAAATTTTCATGTCAAAATGGTTCATTGCCATAGGTGTTCCCTTTGGAAATTGACCATTTTCACACAAAAATTGAAACATTTCAAATTGACTAATATTTGAAGTGCATGTTCGGAATGACTAAAAATTGAAGTTTCACCATGTTAAGCATTTTAAATAAAAGTCAAATGAAGTTAAAAAACTATTTTGTTCAACACTAACATAACACCGAGTAAAAGTGATTTGAAAACTTCATTTGACCATTATTTATAGAGGTACCATAATGAAACTTGACTTTTTAAGTAGTCTCCAACATGCATGTAAAATATTAGCCGATTTGAAAATTTTGAAATTTTCATGTCAAAATGGTTCATTGCCATAGGTGTTCCCTTTGGAAATTGAACATTTTCACACAAAAATTGAAACATTTCAAATTGACTAATATTTGGCGTGCATGTTCGGAATGACTAAAAATGAAGTTTCACCATGTTAAGCATTTTAAATAATAGTCAAATGAAGTTAAAAAAACTATTTTGTTCAACACTAACATAACACCGAGTAAAAGTGATTTTTAACTTCATTTGACCATTATTTATAGAGGTACCATAATGAAATTTGACTTTTAAGTAGTCTCCAACATGCATGTAAAATAATAGCCGATTTGAAAATTTGAAATTTTCATGTCAAAATGGTTCATTGCCATAGGTGTTCCCTTTGGAAATTGACCATTTTCACACAAAATTGAAACATTTCAAATTGACTAATATTTGGCAGCATGTTGAATGACTAAAAATGAAGTTTCACCATGTTAAGCATTTTAAATAATAGTCAAATGAAGTTAAAAAACTATTTTGTTCAACACTAACATAACACCGAGTAAAAGTGATTTGAAAACTTCATTTGACCATTATTTATAGAGGTACCATAATGAAAATTTACTTTTTAGTAGTCTCCAACATGCATGTAAAATATTAGCCGATTTGAAAATTTTGAAATTTTCATGTCAAAATGGTTCATTGCCATAGGTGTTCCCTTTGGAAATTGAACATTTTCACACAAAAATTGAAACATTTCAAATTGACTAATATTTGGCAGCATGTTCGAATGACTAAAAATGAAGTTTCACCATGTTAAGCATTTTAAATAATAGTCAAATGAAGTTAAAAAAACTATTTCGTTCAACACTAACATAACACCGAGTAAAAGTGATTTTTAACTTCATTTGACCATTATTTATAGAGGTACCATAATGAATCTTGACTTTTGTAGTCTCCAACATGCATGTAAAATAATAGCCGATTTAAAATTTTGAAATTTTCATGTCAAAATGGTTCATTGCCATAGGTTTTCCTTTGGAAATTGACCATTTTCACACAAAAATTGAAACATTTCAAATTGACTAATATTTGGCAGCATGCTCGGAATGACTCAAAATTGAAGTTTCACCATGTTAAGCATTTTAAATAAAAGTCAAATGAAGTTAAAAAAACTATTTTGTTCAACACTAACATAACACCGAGTAAAAGTGATTTGAAAACTTCATTTGACCATTATTTATAGAGGTACCATAATGAAAATTTATTTTTTGTAGTCTCCAACATGCATGTAAAATATTAGCCGATTTGAAAATTTTGAAATTTTCATGTCAAAATGGTTCATTGCCATAGGTGTTCCCTTTGGAAATTGAACATTTTCACACAAAAATTGAAACATTTCAAATTGACTAATATTTGGCAGGCATGTTCGGAATGACTAAAAAATGAAGTTTCACCATGTTAAGCATTTTAAATAATAGTCAAATGAAGTTAAAAAAACTATTTTGTTCAACACTAACATAACACCGAGTAAAAGTGATTTTTAACTTCATTTGACCATTATTTATAGAGGTACCATAATGAATCTTGACTTTTAAGTAGTCTCCAACATGCATGTAAAATAATAGCCGATTTGAAAATTTTGAAATTTTCATGTCAAAATGGTTCATTGCCATAGGTTTCCCTTTGGAAATTGACCATTTTCACACAAAAATTGAAACATTTCAAATTGACTAATATTTGGCAGCATGTTCGGAATGACTCAAAATTGAAGTTTCACCATGTTAAGCATTTTAAATAATAGTCAAATGAAGTTAAAAAAACTATTTTGTTCAACACTAACATAACACCGAGTAAAAGTGATTTGAAAACTTCATTTGACCATTATTTATAGAGGTACCATAATGAAAATTTACTTTTAGTAGTCTCCAACATGCATGTAAAATATTAGCCGATTTGAAAATTTTGAAATTTTCATGTCAAAATGGTTCATTGCCATAGGTGTTCCCTTTGGAAATTGAACATTTTCACACAAAAATTGAAACATTTCAAATTGACTAATATTTTGGCATGTTGAATGACTAAAAATGAAGTTTCACCATGTTAAGCATTTTAAATAATAGTCAAATGAAGTTAAAAAAACTATTTTGTTCAACACTAACATAACACCGAGTAAAAGTGATTTTTAACTTCATTTGACCATTATTTATAGAGGTACCATAATGAAATTTGACTTTTAAGTAGTCTCCAACATGCATGTAAAATAATAGCCGATTTGAAAATTTTGAAATTTTCATGTCAAAATGGTTCATTGCCATAGGTGTTCCTTTGGAAATTGACATTTTCACACAAAAATTGAAACATTTCAAATTGACTAATATTTGGCAGCATGTTCGAATGACTAAAAATGAAGTTTCACCATGTTAAGCATTTTAAATAATAGTCAAATGAAGTTAAAAAAACTATTTTGTTCAACACTAACATAACACCGAGTAAAAGTGATTTGAAAACTTCATTTGACCATTATTTATAGAGGTACCATAATGAAAATTTACTTTTTAGTAGTCTCCAACATGCATGTAAAATATTAGCCGATTTGAAAATTTTGAAATTTTCATGTCAAAATGGTTCATTGCCATAGGTGTTCCCTTTGGAAATTGAACATTTTCACACAAAAATTGAAACATTTCAAATTGACTAATATTTGGCGAGCATGTTCGGAATGACTAAAAAATGAAGTTTCACCATGTTAAGCATTTTAAATAATAGTCAAATGAAGTTAAAAACAACTATTTCGTTCAACACTAACATAACACCGAGTAAAAGTGATTTTTAACTTCATTTGACCATTATTTATAGAGGTACCATAATGAATCTTGACTTTTAAGCTCCAACATGCATGTAAAATAATAGCCGATTTGAAAATTTTGAAATTTTCATGTCAAAATGGTTCATTGCCATAGGTGTTCCCTTTGGAAATTGACCATTTTCACACAAAAATTGAAACATTTCAAATTGACTAATATTTCAGTGCATGTTCGAATGACTAAAATTGAAGTTTCACCATGTTAAGCATTTTAAATAAAAGTCAAATGAAGTTAAAAAAACTATTTTGTTCAACACTAACATAACACCGAGTAAAAGTGATTTGAAAACTTCATTTGACCATTATTTATAGAGGTACCATAATGAAATTTGACTTTTTAGTAGTCTCCAACATGCATGTAAAATATTAGCCGATTTGAAAATTTTGAAATTTTCATGTCAAAATGGTTCATTGCCATAGGTGTTCCCTTTGGAAATTGAACATTTTCACACAAAAATTGAAACATTTCAAATTGACTAATATTTAGTGCATGTTCGGAATGACTAAAAATGAAGTTTCACCATGTTAAGCATTTTAAATAATAGTCAAATGAAGTTAAAAAAACTATTTTGTTCAACACTAACATAACACCGAGTAAAAGTGATTTGAAAACTTCATTTGACCATTATTTATAGAGGTACCATAATGAAACTTGACTTTTAAGTCTCCAACATGCATGTAAAATATTAGCCGATTTGAAAATTTTGAAATTTTCATGTCAAAATGGTTCATTGCCATAGGTGTTCCCTTTGGAAATTGAACATTTTCACACAAAAATTGAAACATTTCAAATTGACTAATATTTGGAGCATGTTCGGAATGACTAAAAAATGAAGTTTCACCATGTTAAGCATTTTAAATAATAGTCAAATGAAGTTAAAACAACTATTTTGTTCAACACTAACATAACACCGAGTAAAAGTGATTTTTAACTTCATTTGACCATTATTTATAGAGGTACCATAATGAAACTTGACTTTTTAGTAGTCTCCAACATGCATGTAAAATATTAGCCGATTTGAAAATTTTGAAATTTTCATGTCAAAATGGTTCATTGCCATAGGTGTTCCCTTTGGAAATTGACCATTTTCACACAAAAATTGAAACATTTCAAATTGACTAATATTTGGCGGCATGTTCGGAATGACTAAAAATTGAAGTTTCACCATGTTAAGCATTTTAAATAATAGTCAAATGAAGTTAAAAAACTATTTTGTTCAACACTAACATAACACCGAGTAAAAGTGATTTGAAAACTTCATTTGACCATTATTTATAGAGGTACCATAATGAAACTTGACTTTTAGTAGTCTCCAACATGCATGTAAAATATTAGCCGATTTGAAAATTTTGAAATTTTCATGTCAAAATGGTTCATTGCCATAGGTGTTCCCTTTGGAAATTGAACATTTTCACACAAAAATTGAAACATTTCAAATTGACTAATATTTGGAGCATGTTCGGAATGACTAAAAATGAAGTTTCACCATGTTAAGCATTTTAAATAATAGTCAAATGAAGTTAAAAAAACTATTTTGTTCAACACTAACATAACACCGAGTAAAAGTGATTTTTAACTTCATTTGACCATTATTTATAGAGGTACCATAATGAAATTTGACTTTTAGTAGTCTCCAACATGCATGTAAAATAATAGCCGATTTGAAAATTTTGAAATTTTCATGTCAAAATGGTTCATTGCCATAGGTGTTCCCTTTGGAAATTGACCATTTTCACACAAAAATTGAAACATTTCAAATTGACTAATATTTGGTGCATGTTCGGAATGACTAAAACATGAAGTTTCACCATGTTAAGCATTTTAAATAATAGTCAAATGAAGTTAAAAAAACTATTTTGTTCAACACTAACATAACACCGAGTAAAAGTGATTTGAAAACTTCATTTGACCATTATTTATAGAGGTACCATAATGAAACTTGACTTTTTAGTAGTCTCCAACATGCATGTAAAATATTAGCCGATTTGAAAATTTTGAAATTTTCATGTCAAAATGGTTCATTGCCATAGGTGTTCCCTTTGGAAATTGAACATTTTCACACAAAAATTGAAACATTTCAAATTGACTAATATTTGGCGAGCATGTTCGGAATGACTAAAAATGAAGTTTCACCATGTTAAGCATTTTAAATAATAGTCAAATGAAGTTAAAAAAACTATTTTGTTCAACACTAACATAACACCGAGTAAAAGTGATTTTTAACTTCATTTGACCATTATTTATAGAGGTACCATAATGAAACTTGACTTTTAGTAGTCTCCAACATGCATGTAAAATATTAGCCGATTTGAAAATTTTGAAATTTTCATGTCAAAATGGTTCATTGCCATAGGTTTTCCTTTGGAAATTGAACATTTTCACACAAAAATTGAAACATTTCAAATTGACTAATATTTGGCAGCATGTTCGAATGACTAAAATTGAAGTTTCACCATGTTAAGCATTTTAAATAATAGTCAAATGAAGTTAAAAAAACTATTTTGTTCAACACTAACATAACACCGAGTAAAAGTGATTTGAAAACTTCATTTGACCATTATTTATAGAGGTACCATAATGAAACTTACTTTTAAGTAGTCTCCAACATGCATGTAAAATATTAGCCGATTTGAAAATTTTGAAATTTTCATGTCAAAATGGTTCATTGCCATAGGTTTTGGAAATTGAACATTTTCACACAAAAATTGAAACATTTCAAATTGACTAATATTTAGGCATGTTCGAATGACTAAAAATGAAGTTTCACCATGTTAAGCATTTTAAATAATAGTCAAATGAAGTTAAAAAACTATTTTGTTCAACACTAACATAACACCGAGTAAAAGTGATTTTTAACTTCATTTGACCATTATTTATAGAGGTACCATAATGAAATTTGACTTTTAAGTAGTCTCCAACATGCATGTAAAATATTAGCCGATTTGAAAATTTTGAAATTTTCATGTCAAAATGGTTCATTGCCATAGGTGTTCCCTTTGGAAATTGACCATTTTCACACAAAAATTGAAACATTTCAAATTGACTAATATTTGGTGCATGTTCGGAATGACTAAAAATGAAGTTTCACCATGTTAAGCATTTTAAATAATAGTCAAATGAAGTTAAAAAAACTATTTTGTTCAACACTAACATAACACCGAGTAAAAGTGATTTTAACTTCATTTGACCATTATTTATAGAGGTACCATAATGAAAATTGACTTTTAAGTAGTCTCCAACATGCATGTAAAATATTAGCCGATTTGAAAATTTTGAAATTTTCATGTCAAAATGGTTCATTGCCATAGGTGTTCCTTTGGAAATTGAACATTTTCACACAAAAATGAAACATTTCAAATTGACTAATATTTGGCGAGCATGTTCGAATGACTAAAATGAAGTTTCACCATGTTAAGCATTTTAAATAATAGTCAAATGAAGTTAAAAAAACTATTTTGTTCAACACTAACATAACACCGAGTAAAAGTGATTTTTAACTTCATTTGACCATTATTTATAGAGGTACCATAATGAAACTTGACTTTTTAGTCTCCAACATGCATGTAAAATATTAGCCGATTTGAAAATTTTGAAATTTTCATGTCAAAATGGTTCATTGCCATAGGTGTTCCCTTTGGAAATTGACCATTTTCACACAAAAATTGAAACATTTCAAATTGACTAATATTTCATGTGCATGTTCGAATGACTAAAATTGAAGTTTCACCATGTTAAGCATTTTAAATAATAGTCAAATGAAGTTAAAAAACTATTTTGTTCAACACTAACATAACACCGAGTAAAAGTGATTTGAAAACTTCATTTGACCATTATTTATAGAGGTACCATAATGAAAATTGACTTTTAGTAGTCTCCAACATGCATGTAAAATATTAGCCGATTTGAAAATTTTGAAATTTTCATGTCAAAATGGTTCATTGCCATAGGTGTTCCCTTTGGAAATTGAACATTTTCACACAAAAATTGAAACATTTCAAATTGACTAATATTTGGGTGCATGTTCGGAATGACTAAAAATGAAGTTTCACCATGTTAAGCATTTTAAATAATAGTCAAATGAAGTTAAAAAACTATTTTGTTCAACACTAACATAACACCGAGTAAAAGTGATTTTTAACTTCATTTGACCATTATTTATAGAGGTACCATAATGAAATTGACTTTTAGTAGTCTCCAACATGCATGTAAAATATTAGCCGATTTGAAAATTTTGAAATTTTCATGTCAAAATGGTTCATTGCCATAGGTGTTCCCTTTGGAAATTGACATTTTCACACAAAAATTGAAACATTTCAAATTGACTAATATTTGTGCATGTTCGGAATGACTAAAACATGAAGTTTCACCATGTTAAGCATTTTAAATAATAGTCAAATGAAGTTAAAAAACTATTTTGTTCAACACTAACATAACACCGAGTAAAAGTGATTTGAAAACTTCATTTGACCATTATTTATAGAGGTACTATAATGAAAATTTATTTTTTGTAGTCTCCAACATGCATGTAAAATATTAGCCGATTTGAAAATTTTGAAATTTTCATGTCAAAATGGTTCATTGCCATAGGTGTTCCCTTTGGAAATTGAACATTTTCACACAAAAATTGAAACATTTCAAATTGACTAATATTTTGGTGCATGTTCGAATGACTAAAAAATGAAGTTTCACCATGTTAAGCATTTTAAATAATAGTCAAATGAAGTTAAAAAAACTATTTTGTTCAACACTAACATAACACCGAGTAAAAGTGATTTAACTTCATTTGACCATTATTTATAGAGGTACCATAATGAATCTTGACTTTTAGTAGTCTCCAACATGCATGTAAAATATTAGCCGATTTGAAAATTTTGAAATTTTCATGTCAAAATGGTTCATTGCCATAGGTGTTCCCTTTGGAAATTGACCATTTTCACACAAAAATTGAAACATTTCAAATTGACTAATATTTGGCAGCATGCTCGGAATGACTCAAAATTGAAGTTTCACCATGTTAAGCATTTTAAATAATAGTCAAATGAAGTTAAAAAAACTATTTTGTTCAACACTAACATAACACCGAGTAAAAGTGATTTGAAAACTTCATTTGACCATTATTTATAGAGGTACCATAATGAAAATTGACTTTTAAGTAGTCTCCAACATGCATAAAATATTAGCCGATTTGAAAATTTTGAAATTTTCATGTCAAAATGGTTCATTGCCATAGGTGTTCCCTTTGGAAATTGAACATTTTCACACAAAAATTGAAACATTTCAAATTGACTAATATTTGGCGTGCATGTTCGGAATGACTAAAAATGAAGTTTCACCATGTTAAGCATTTTAAATAATAGTCAAATGAAGTTAAAAAACTATTTTGTTCAACACTAACATAACACCGAGTAAAAGTGATTTTTAACTTCATTTGACCATTATTTATAGAGGTACCATAATGAAATTTGACTTTTAGTAGTCTCCAACATGCATGTAAAATATTAGCCGATTTGAAAATTTGAAATTTTCATGTCAAAATGGTTCATTGCCATAGGTGTTCCCTTTGGAAATTGACATTTTCACACAAAAATTGAAACATTTCAAATTGACTAATATTTAGTGCATGTTCGGAATGACTAAAACATGAAGTTTCACCATGTTAAGCATTTTAAATAATAGTCAAATGAAGTTAAAAAAACTATTTTGTTCAACACTAACATAACACCGAGTAAAAGTGATTTGAAAACTTCATTTGACCATTATTTATAGAGGTACCATAATGAAAATTGACTTTTAGTAGTCTCCAACATGCATGTAAAATATTAGCCGATTTGAAAATTTTGAAATTTTCATGTCAAAATGGTTCATTGCCATAGGTGTTCCTTTGGAAATTGAACATTTTCACACAAAAATTGAAACATTTCAAATTGACTAATATTTCGTGCATGTTCGGAATGACTAAAAAATGAAGTTTCACCATGTTAAGCATTTTAAATAGTCAAATGAAGTTAAAAAAACTATTTTGTTCAACACTAACATAACACCGAGTAAAAGTGATTTTTAACTTCATTTGACCATTATTTATAGAGGTACCATAATGAATCTTGACTTTTAAGTACTCCAACATGCATGTAAAATATTAGCCGATTTGAAAATTTTGAAATTTTCATGTCAAAATGGTTCATTGCCATAGGTGTTCCCTTTGGAAATTGACCATTTTCACACAAAAATGAAACATTTCAAATTGACTAATATTGTGAGACATGTTTGGAATGACTGAAACAATAAAGTTTCACCATGTTAAGCATTTTAAATAATAGTCAAATGAAGTTAAAACTATTTTGTTCAACACTAACATAACACCGAGTAAGCCAGTTTGAAAACTTCATTTGACCATTATTTATAGAGGTACCATAATGAAACTTGACATTTTTTAGTAGTCTCGAACATGCATTTAAAAAATATTAGCCGATTTGAAAATTTTGAAATTTTTATGTCAAAATGGTTCATTGCCATAGTTCTATTTGGAAATTGAACATTTTCACACAAAAATTGAAACATTTCAAATTGACTAATATTTGCAAGTTCAAAATGACTTAAAAAATGAAGTTTCACCATGTTAAGCATTTTAAATAATAGTCAAATGAAGTTTAAAAAACTATTTTGTTCAACTTAACTTAACACCGAGTAAAAGTGATTTGAAAACTTCATTTGACCATTGTTTATAGGATACCATAATGAAATTTGACTTTTAGTAGTCTCCAACATGCATGTAAAATATTAGCCGATTTGAAAATTTTGAAATTTTCATGTCAAAATGGTTCATTGCCATAGGTGTTCCCTTTGGAAATTGACATTTTCACACAAAAATTGAAACATTTCAAATTGACTAATATTTGGCGTGCATTCGGAATGACTAAAACATGAAGTTTCACCATGTTAAGCATTTTAAATAATAGTCAAATGAAGTTAAAAAAACTATTTTGTTCAACACTAACATAACACCGAGTAAAAGTGATTTGAAAACTTCATTTGACCATTATTTATAGGTACCATAATGAAAATTTACTTTTAGTAGTCTCCAACATGCATGTAAAATATTAGCCGATTTGAAAATTTTGAAATTTTCATGTCAAAATGGTTCATTGCCATAGGTGTTCCCTTTGGAAATTGAACATTTTCACACAAAAATTGAAACATTTCAAATTGACTAATATTTGGCAGCATGTTCGGAATGACTAAAAATGAAGTTTCACCATGTTAAGCATTTTAAATAATAGTCAAATGAAGTTAAAAAAACTATTTTGTTCAACACTAACATAACACCGAGTAAAAGTGATTTTTAACTTCATTTGACCATTATTTATAGAGGTACCATAATGAAATTTGACTTTTAGTAGTCTCCAACATGCATGTAAAATATTAGCCGATTTGAAAATTTTGAAATTTTCATGTCAAAATGGTTCATTGCCATAGGTTTTCCTTTGGAAATTGACCATTTTCACACAAAAATTGAAACATTTCAAATTGACTAATATTTGGCGTGCATGTTCGAATGACTCAAAATTGAAGTTTCACCATGTTAAGCATTTTAAATAAAGTCAAATGAAGTTAAAAAAACTATTTTGTTCAACACTAACATAACACCGAGTAAAAGTGATTTGAAAACTTCATTTGACCATTATTTATAGAGGTACCATAATGAAAATTTACTTTTTAGTAGTCTCCAACATGCATGTAAAATATTAGCCGATTTGAAAATTTTGAAATTTTCATGTCAAAATGGTTCATTGCCATAGGTGTTCCCTTTGGAAATTGAACATTTTCACACAAAAATTGAAACATTTCAAATTGACTAATATTTGGTGCATGTTCGAATGACTAAAAATGAAGTTTCACCATGTTAAGCATTTTAAATAATAGTCAAATGAAGTTAAAAAACTATTTTGTTCAACACTAACATAACACCGAGTAAAAGTGATTTTTAACTTCATTTGACCATTATTTATAGAGGTACCATAATGAAATTTGACTTTTAGTAGTCTCCAACATGCATGTAAAATATTAGCCGATTTGAAAATTTTGAAATTTTCATGTCAAAATGGTTCATTGCCATAGGTGTTCCCTTTGGAAATTGACATTTTCACACAAAAATTGAAACATTTCAAATTGACTAATATTTTGTGCATGTTCGGAATGACTAAAACATGAAGTTTCACCATGTTAAGCATTTTAAATAATAGTCAAATGAAGTTAAAAAAACTATTTTGTTCAACACTAACATAACACCGAGTAAAAGTGATTTGAAAACTTCATTTGACCATTATTTATAGAGGTACCATAATGAAAATTTACTTTTTAGTAGTCTCCAACATGCATGTAAAATATTAGCCGATTTGAAAATTTTGAAATTTTCATGTCAAAATGGTTCATTGCCATAGGTGTTCCCTTTGGAAATTGAACATTTTCACACAAAAATTGAAACATTTCAAATTGACTAATATTTGGTGCATGTTCGGAATGACTAAAAATGAAGTTTCACCATGTTAAGCATTTTAAATAATAGTAAATGAAGTTAAAAACAACTATTTCGTTCAACACTAACATAACACCGAGTAAAAGTGATTTTTAACTTCATTTGACCATTATTTATAGAGGTACCATAATGAAACTTGACTTTTAAGTAGTCTCCAACATGCATGTAAAATAATAGCCGATTTGAAAATTTTGAAATTTTCATGTCAAAATGGTTCATTGCCATAGGTTTCTTTGGAAATTGACCATTTTCACACAAAAATTGAAACATTTCAAATTGACTAATATTTGGCAGGCATGCTCGGAATGACTCAAAATTGAAGTTTCACCATGTTAAGCATTTTAAATAAAAGTCAAATGAAGTTAAAAAAAACTATTTTGTTCAACACTAACATAACACCGAGTAAAAGTGATTTGAAAACTTCATTTGACCATTATTTAGAGAAGTACCATAATGAAAATTTACTTTTAGTAGTCTCCAACATGCATGTAAAATATTAGCCGATTTGAAAATTTTGAAATTTTCATGTCAAAATGGTTCATTGCCATAGGTGTTCCCTTTGGAAATTGAACATTTTCACACAAAAATTGAAACATTTCAAATTGACTAATATTTGGTGCAGCATGTTCGAATGACTAAAAAATGAGTTTCACCATGTTAAGCATTTTAAATAATATAAGTAAATGAAGTTGTGTGGAAACAACTATTTCGTCTAACACTAACATAACACCGAGTAAAAGTGATTTTTAACTTCATTCGACCATTATTTATGTAAGTACCATAACGAAATTCGACTTTTAAGTTAGCCTCCAACATGCATGTAAAATATTAGCCGATTTGAAAATTTTGAAATTTTCATGTCAAAATGGTTCATTGCCATAGGTGTTCCCTTTGGAAATTGACCATTTTCACACAAAAATTGAAACATTTCAAATTGACTAATATTTTGGCATGTTCGGAATGACTAAAACATGAAGTTTCACCATGTTAAGCATTTTAAATAATAGTCAAATGAAGTTAAAAAAACTATTTTGTTCAACACTAACATAACACCGAGTAAAAGTGATTTGAAAACTTCATTTGACCATTATTTATAGAGGTACCATAATGAAAATTTACTTTTAGTAGTCTCCAACATGCATGTAAAATATTAGCCGATTTGAAAATTTTGAAATTTTCATGTCAAAATGGTTCATTGCCATAGGTGTTCCCTTTGGAAATTGAACATTTTCACACAAAAATTGAAACATTTCAAATTGACTAATATTTGGCGCATGTTCGGAATGACTAAAAATGAAGTTTCACCATGTTAAGCATTTTAAATAATAGTCAAATGAAGTTAAAAAAACTATTTTGTTCAACACTAACATAACACCGAGTAAAAGTGATTTTTAACTTCATTTGACCATTATTTATAGAGGTACCATAATGAAAATTTACTTTTTAGTAGTCTCCAACATGCATGTAAAATATTAGCCGATTTGAAAATTTTGAAATTTTCATGTCAAAATGGTTCATTGCCATAGGTGTTCCCTTTGGAAATTGAACATTTTCACACAAAAATTGAAACATTTCAAATTGACTAATATTTGGCAGGATGTTCGGAATGACTAAAAATGAAGTTTCACCATGTTAAGCATTTTAAATAATAGTCAAATGAAGTTAAAAAAACTATTTTGTTCAACACTAACATAACACCGAGTAAAAGTGATTTTAAACTTCATTTGACCATTATTTATAGAGGTACCATAATGAAATTTGACTTTAAGTAGTCTCCAACATGTAAAATATTAGCCGATTTGAAAATTTTGAAATTTTCATGTCAAAATGGTTCATTGCCATAGGTGTTCCCTTTGGAAATTGAACATTTTCACACAAAAATTGAAACATTTCAAATTGACTAATATTTGGCGTGCATGTTCGGAATGACTAAAACATGAAGTTTCACCATGTTAAGCATTTTAAATAATAGTCAAATGAAGTTAAAAAAACTATTTTGTTCAACACTAACATAACACCGAGTAAAAGTGATTTGAAAACTTCATTTGACCATTATTTATAGAGGTACCATAATGAAACTTGACTTTTAAGTAGCTCCAACATGCATGTAAAATATTAGCCGATTTGAAAATTTTGAAATTTTCATGTCAAAATGGTTCATTGCCATAGGTGTTCCCTTTGGAAATTGAACATTTTCACACAAAAATTGAAACATTTCAAATTGACTAATATTTGGGTGCATGTTCGAATGACTAAAATTGAAGTTTCACCATGTTAAGCATTTTAAATAATAGTCAAATGAAGTTAAAAAAACTATTTTGTTCAACACTAACATAACACCGAGTAAAAGTGATTTGAAAACTTCATTTGACCATTATTTATAGAGGTACCATAATGAAAATTTACTTTTAGTAGTCTCCAACATGCATGTAAAATATTAGCCGATTTGAAAATTTTGAAATTTTCATGTCAAAATGGTTCATTGCCATAGGTGTTCCCTTTGGAAATTGAACATTTTCACACAAAAATTGAAACATTTCAAATTGACTAATATTTGGTGCATGTTCGGAATGACTAAAAATGAAGTTTCACCATGTTAAGCATTTTAAATAATAGTCAAATGAAGTTAAAAAAACTATTTTGTTCAACACTAACATAACACCGAGTAAAAGTGATTTTTAACTTCATTTGACCATTATTTATAGAGGTACCATAATGAAATTTGACTTTTAAGTAGTCTCCAACATGCATGTAAAATATTAGCCGATTTGAAAATTTTGAAATTTTCATGTCAAAATGGTTCATTGCCATAGGTGTTCCCTTTGGAAATTGACATTTTCACACAAAAATTGAAACATTTCAAATTGACTAATATTTGGCAGCATGTTCGGAATGACTAAAACATGAAGTTTCACCATGTTAAGCATTTTAAATAATAGTCAAATGAAGTTAAAAAAACTATTTTGTTCAACACTAACATAACACCGAGTAAAAGTGATTTGAAAACTTCATTTGACCATTATTTATAGAGGTACCATAATGAAAATTTACTTTTTAGTAGTCTCCAACATGCATGTAAAATATTAGCCGATTTGAAAATTTTGAAATTTTCATGTCAAAATGGTTCATTGCCATAGGTGTTCCCTTTGGAAATTGAACATTTTCACACAAAAATTGAAACATTTCAAATTGACTAATATTTGGCAGGCATGTTCGGAATGACTAAAAAATGAAGTTTCACCATGTTAAGCATTTTAAATAATAGTCAAATGAAGTTAAAAAAACTATTTTGTTCAACACTAACATAACACCGAGTAAAAGTGATTTTTAACTTCATTTGACCATTATTTATAGAGGTACCATAATGAAACTTGACTTTTAAGTCTCCAACATGCATGTAAAATAATAGCCGATTTGAAAATTTTGAAATTTTCATGTCAAAATGGTTCATTGCCATAGGTGTTCCCTTTGGAAATTGACCATTTTCACACAAAAATTGAAACATTTCAAATTGACTAATATTTTTGTGCATGTTCGGAATGACTAAAAATGAAGTTTCACCATGTTAAGCATTTTAAATAATAGTCAAATGAAGTTAAAAAAACTATTTTGTTCAACACTAACATAACACCGAGTAAAAGTGATTTGAAAACTTCATTTGACCATTATTTATAGAGGTACCATAATGAAAATTTACTTTTTAGTAGTCTCCAACATGCATGTAAAATATTAGCCGATTTGAAAATTTTGAAATTTTCATGTCAAAATGGTTCATTGCCATAGGTGTTCCCTTTGGAAATTGAACATTTTCACACAAAAATTGAAACATTTCAAATTGACTAATATTTGGCGTGCATGTTCGGAATGACTAAAAAATGAAGTTTCACCATGTTAAGCATTTTAAATAATAGTCAAATGAAGTTAAAAAAACTATTTTGTTCAACACTAACATAACACCGAGTAAAAGTGATTTTTAACTTCATTTGACCATTATTTATAGAGGTACCATAATGAATCTTGACTTTTAAGTAGTCTCCAACATGCATGTAAAATAATAGCCGATTTGAAAATTTTGAAATTTTCATGTCAAAATGGTTCATTGCCATAGGTTTTCCTTTTGGAAATTGACCATTTTCACACAAAAATTGAAACATTTCAAATTGACTAATATTTGTGCATGCTCGAATGACTCAAAATTGAAGTTTCACCATGTTAAGCATTTTAAATAAAAGTCAAATGAAGTTAAAAAAACTATTTTGTTCAACACTAACATAACACCGAGTAAAAGTGATTTTTAACTTCATTTGACCATTATTTATAGAGGTACCATAATGAAATTTGACTTTTAGTAGTCTCCAACATGCATGTAAAATATTAGCCGATTTGAAAATTTTGAAATTTTCATGTCAAAATGGTTCATTGCCATAGGTGTTCCCTTTGGAAATTGACATTTTCACACAAAAATTGAAACATTTCAAATTGACTAATATTTGGCATGTTCGGAATGACTAAAACATGAAGTTTCACCATGTTAAGCATTTTAAATAATAGTCAAATGAAGTTAAAACAACTATTTCGTTCAACACTAACATAACACCGAGTAAAAGTGATTTTTAACTTCATTTGACCATTATTTATAGAGGTACCATAATGAAAATTTACTTTTTAGTAGTCTCCAACATGCATGTAAAATATTAGCCGATTTGAAAATTTGGAAATTTTCATGTCAAAATGGTTTATTGCCATAGGTTTCCCTTTGGAAATTGACATTTTCACACAAAAATTGAAACATTTCAAATTGACTAATATTTGGCAGCATCTCGAATGACTAAAAATTGAAGTTTCACCATGTTAAGCATTTTAAATAATAGTCAAATGAAGTTAAAAAACTATTTTGTTCAACACTAACATAACACCGAGTAAAAGTGATTTTTAACTTCATTTGACCATTATTTATAGAGGTACCATAATGAAATTTGACTTTTAAGTAGTCTCCAACATGCATGTAAAATATTAGCCGATTTGAAAATTTTGAAATTTTCATGTCAAAATGGTTCATTGCCATAGGTGTTCCCTTTGGAAATTGACATTTTCACACAAAAATTGAAACATTTCAAATTGACTAATATTTGGCAGCATGTTCGGAATGACTAAAACATGAAGTTTCACCATGTTAAGCATTTTAAATAATAGTCAAATGAAGTTAAAAAAACTATTTTGTTCAACACTAACATAACACCGAGTAAAAGTGATTTTTAACTTCATTTGACCATTATTTATAGAGGTACCATAATGAAAATTGACTTTTTAGTAGTCTCCAACATGCATGTAAAATAATAGCCGATTTGAAAATTTTGAAATTTTCATGTCAAAATGGTTCATTGCCATAGGTTTCCCTTTGGAAATTGACCATTTTCACACAAAAATTGAAACATTTCAAATTGACTAATATTTGGCAGCATGCTCGAATGACTCAAAATTGAAGTTTCACCATGTTAAGCATTTTAAATAAAAGTCAAATGAAGTTAAAAAAACTATTTTGTTCAACACTAACATAACACCGAGTAAAAGTGATTTGAAAACTTCATTTGACCATTATTTATAGAGGTACCATAATGAAATTTGACTTTTAAGTAGTCTCCAACATGCATGTAAAATATTAGCCGATTTGAAAATTTTGAAATTTTCATGTCAAAATGGTTCATTGCCATAGGTGTTCCCTTTGGAAATTGAACATTTTCACACAAAAATTGAAACATTTCAAATTGACTAATATTTTGTGCATGTTCGGAATGACTAAAAATGAAGTTTCACCATGTTAAGCATTTTAAATAATAGTCAAATGAAGTTAAAAAACTATTTTGTTCAACACTAACATAACACCGAGTAAAAGTGATTTGAAAACTTCATTTGACCATTATTTATAGAGGTACCATAATGAAAATTTACTTTTAGTAGTCTCCAACATGCATGTAAAATATTAGCCGATTTGAAAATTTTGAAATTTTCATGTCAAAATGGTTCATTGCCATAGGTGTTCCCTTTGGAAATTGAACATTTTCACACAAAAATTGAAACATTTCAAATTGACTAATATTTGCGTGCATGTTCGGAATGACTAAAATTGAAGTTTCACCATGTTAAGCATTTTAAATAATAGTCAAATGAAGTTAAAAAAACTATTTTGTTCAACACTAACATAACACCGAGTAAAAGTGATTTGAAAACTTCATTTGACCATTATTTATAGGTACCATAATGAAACTTGACTTTTTAGTAGTCTCCAACATGCATGTAAAATATTAGCCGATTTGAAAATTTTGAAATTTTCATGTCAAAATGGTTCATTGCCATAGGTGTTCCCTTTGGAAATTGAACATTTTCACACAAAAATTGAAACATTTCAAATTGACTAATATTTGGCATGTTCGAATGACTAAAAAATGAAGTTTCACCATGTTAAGCATTTTAAATAATAGTCAAATGAAGTTAAAAAAACTATTTTGTTCAACACTAACATAACACCGAGTAAAAGTGATTTTTAACTTCATTTGACCATTATTTATAGAGGTACCATAATGAAAATTGACTTTTAGTAGTCTCCAACATGCATGTAAAATATTAGCCGATTTGAAAATTTTGAAATTTTCATGTCAAAATGGTTCATTGCCATAGGTGTTCCCTTTGGAAATTGAACATTTTCACACAAAAATTGAAACATTTCAAATTGACTAATATTTTGTGCATGTTCGGAATGACTAAAAATGAAGTTTCACCATGTTAAGCATTTTAAATAATAGTCAAATGAAGTTAAAAAAACTATTTTGTTCAACACTAACATAACACCGAGTAAAAGTGATTTTTAACTTCATTTGACCATTATTTATAGAGGTACCATAATGAAATTGACTTTTAAGTAGTCTCCAACATGCATGTAAAATATTAGCCGATTTGAAAATTTTGAAATTTTCATGTCAAAATGGTTCATTGCCATAGGTGTTCCCTTTGGAAATTGACCATTTTCACACAAAAATTGAAACATTTCAAATTGACTAATATTTGGTGCATGTTCGGAATGACTAAAAATGAAGTTTCACCATGTTAAGCATTTTAAATAATAGTCAAATGAAGTTAAAAAAACTATTTTGTTCAACACTAACATAACACCGAGTAAAAGTGATTTTTAACTTCATTTGACCATTATTTATAGAGGTACCATAATGAAATTTGACTTTTAAGTAGTCTCCAACATGCATGTAAAATAATAGCCGATTTGAAAATTTTGAAATTTTCATGTCAAAATGGTTCATTGCCATAGGTGTTCCCTTTGGAAATTGACCATTTTCACACAAAAATTGAAACATTTCAAATTGACTAATATTTGGAGCATGTTCGAATGACTAAAACATGAAGTTTCACCATGTTAAGCATTTTAAATAATAGTCAAATGAAGTTAAAAAAACTATTTTGTTCAACACTAACATAACACCGAGTAAAAGTGATTTGAAAACTTCATTTGACCATTATTTATAGAGGTACCATAATGAAAATTGACTTTTTAGTAGTCTCCAACATGCATGTAAAATATTAGCCGATTTGAAAATTTTGAAATTTTCATGTCAAAATGGTTCATTGCCATAGGTGTTCCCTTTGGAAATTGAACATTTTCACACAAAAATTGAAACATTTCAAATTGACTAATATTTGGTGCATGTTCGAATGACTAAAAAATGAAGTTTCACCATGTTAAGCATTTTAAATAATAGTCAAATGAAGAAACTATTTTGTTCAACACTAACATAACACCGAGTAAAAGTGATTTGAAAACTTCATTTGACCATTATTTATAGAGGTACCATAATGAAACTTGACTTTTTAGTAGTCTCCAACATGCATGTAAAATATTAGCCGATTTGAAAATTTTGAAATTTTCATGTCAAAATGGTTCATTGCCATAGGTGTTCCCTTTGGAAATTGAACATTTTCACACAAAAATTGAAACATTTCAAATTGACTAATATTTGGCAGCATGTTCGAATGACTAAAATTGAAGTTTCACCATGTTAAGCATTTTAAATAATAGTCAAATGAAGTTAAAAAACTATTTTGTTCAACACTAACATAACACCGAGTAAAAGTGATTTTTAACTTCATTTGACCATTATTTATAGAGGTACCATAATGAAATTTGACTTTTAAGTAGCTCCAACATGCATGTAAAATATTAGCCGATTTGAAAATTTTGAAATTTTCATGTCAAAATGGTTCATTGCCATAGGTGTTCCCTTTGGAAATTGACCATTTTCACACAAAAATTGAAACATTTCAAATTGACTAATATTTGGCAGCATGTTCGGAATGACTAAAATTGAAGTTTCACCATGTTAAGCATTTTAAATAATAGTCAAATGAAGTTAAAAAACTATTTTGTTCAACACTAACATAACACCGAGTAAAAGTGATTTTTAACTTCATTTGACCATTATTTATAGAGGTACCATAATGAAATTTGACTTTTAAGTAGTCTCCAACATGCATGTAAAATAATAGCCGATTTGAAAATTTTGAAATTTTCATGTCAAAATGGTTCATTGCCATAGGTGTTCCCTTTGGAAATTGAACATTTTCACACAAAAATTGAAACATTTCAAACTGACTAATATTTGGCAGCATGTTCGAATGACTAAAAATGAAGTTTCACCATGTTAAGCATTTTAAATAATAGTCAAATGAAGAAACTATTTTGTTCAACACTAACATAACACCGAGTAAAAGTGATTTGAAAACTTCATTTGACCATTATTTATAGAGGTACTATAATGAAAATTTATTTTTTGTAGTCTCCAACATGCATGTAAAATATTAGCCGATTTGAAAATTTTGAAATTTTCATGTCAAAATGGTTCATTGCCATAGGTGTTCCCTTTGGAAATTGAACATTTTCACACAAAAATTGAAACATTTCAAATTGACTAATATTTGGCAGCATGTTCGAATGACTAAAACATGAAGTTTCACCATGTTAAGCATTTTAAATAATAGTCAAATGAAGTTAAAAAAACTATTTTGTTCAACACTAACATAACACCGAGTAAAAGTGATTTGAAAACTTCATTTGACCATTATTTATAGAGGTACCATAATGAAACTTGACTTTTTAGTAGTCTCCAACATGCATGTAAAATATTAGCCGATTTGAAAATTTTGAAATTTTCATGTCAAAATGGTTCATTGCCATAGGTGTTCCCTTTGGAAATTGAACATTTTCACACAAAAATTGAAACATTTCAAATTGACTAATATTTGGCGCATGTTCGGAATGACTAAAACATGAAGTTTCACCATGTTAAGCATTTTAAATAATAGTCAAATGAAGTTAAAACAACTATTTTGTTCAACACTAACATAACACCGAGTAAAAGTGATTTTTAACTTCATTTGACCATTATTTATAGAGGTACCATAATGAAATTGACTTTTAAGTAGTCTCCAACATGCATGTAAAATATTAGCCGATTTGAAAATTTTGAAATTTTCATGTCAAAATGGTTCATTGCCATAGGTGTTCCCTTTGGAAATTGACATTTTCACACAAAAATTGAAACATTTCAAATTGACTAATATTTGGCAGCATGTTCGGAATGACTAAAACATGAAGTTTCACCATGTTAAGCATTTTAAATAATAGTCAAATGAAGTTAAAAAAACTATTTTGTTCAACACTAACATAACACCGAGTAAAAGTGATTTGAAAACTTCATTTGACCATTATTTATAGAGGTACCATAATGAAACTTGACTTTTTAGTAGTCTCCAACATGCATGTAAAATATTAGCCGATTTGAAAATTTTGAAATTTTCATGTCAAAATGGTTCATTGCCATAGGTGTTCCCTTTGGAAATTGAACATTTTCACACAAAAATTGAAACATTTCAAATTGACTAATATTTGCGTGCATGTTCGAATGACTAAAACATGAAGTTTCACCATGTTAAGCATTTTAAATAATAGTCAAATGAAGTTAAAAAAACTATTTTGTTCAACACTAACATAACACCGAGTAAAAGTGATTTGAAAACTTCATTTGACCATTATTTATAGAGGTACCATAATGAAACTTGACTTTTTAGTAGTCTCCAACATGCATGTAAAATATTAGCCGATTTGAAAATTTTGAAATTTTCATGTCAAAATGGTTCATTGCCATAGGTGTTCCCTTTGGAAATTGAACATTTTCACACAAAAATTGAAACATTTCAAATTGACTAATATTTGGCGCATGTTCGGAATGACTAAAACATGAAGTTTCACCATGTTAAGCATTTTAAATAATAGTCAAATGAAGTTAAAACAACTATTTTGTTCAACACTAACATAACACCGAGTAAAAGTGATTTTTAACTTCATTTGACCATTATTTATAGAGGTACCATAATGAAACTTGACTTTTAAGTCTCCAACATGCATGTAAAATAATAGCCGATTTGAAAATTTTGAAATTTTCATGTCAAAATGGTTCATTGCCATAGGTGTTCCCTTTGGAAATTGACCATTTTCACACAAAAATTGAAACATTTCAAATTGACTAATATTTGCGTGCATGTTCGGAATGACTAAAACATGAAGTTTCACCATGTTAAGCATTTTAAATAATAGTCAAATGAAGTTAAAAAAACTATTTTGTTCAACACTAACATAACACCGAGTAAAAGTGATTTGAAAACTTCATTTGACCATTATTTATAGAGGTACCATAATGAAAATTGACTTTTTAGTAGTCTCCAACATGCATGTAAAATATTAGCCGATTTGAAAATTTTGAAATTTTCATGTCAAAATGGTTCATTGCCATAGGTGTTCCCTTTGGAAATTGAACATTTTCACACAAAAATTGAAACATTTCAAATTGACTAATATTTGGCGGCATGTTCGAATGACTAAAAATGAAGTTTCACCATGTTAAGCATTTTAAATAATAGTCAAATGAAGTTAAAAAAACTATTTTGTTCAACACTAACATAACACCGAGTAAAAGTGATTTGAAAACTTCATTTGACCATTATTTATAGAGGTACCATAATGAAACTTGACTTTTTAGTAGTCTCCAACATGCATGTAAAATATTAGCCGATTTGAAAATTTTGAAATTTTCATGTCAAAATGGTTCATTGCCATAGGTGTTCCCTTTGGAAATTGAACATTTTCACACAAAAATTGAAACATTTCAAATTGACTAATATTTGGCAGCATGTTCGGAATGACTAAAATTGAAGTTTCACCATGTTAAGCATTTTAAATAATAGTCAAATGAAGAAACTATTTTGTTCAACACTAACATAACACCGAGTAAAAGTGATTTGAAAACTTCATTTGACCATTATTTATAGAGGTACCATAATGAAACTTGACTTTTTAGTAGTCTCCAACATGCATGTAAAATATTAGCCGATTTGAAAATTTTGAAATTTTCATGTCAAAATGGTTCATTGCCATAGGTGTTCCCTTTGGAAATTGAACATTTTCACACAAAAATTGAAACATTTCAAATTGACTAATATTTGGGCATGTTCGGAATGACTAAAACATGAAGTTTCACCATGTTAAGCATTTTAAATAATAGTCAAATGAAGTTAAAACAACTATTTTGTTCAACACTAACATAACACCGAGTAAAAGTGATTTTTAACTTCATTTGACCATTATTTATAGAGGTACCATAATGAATCTTGACTTTTTAGTCTCCAACATGCATGTAAAATAATAGCCGATTTGAAAATTTTGAAATTTTCATGTCAAAATGGTTCATTGCCATAGGTTTTCCCTTTGGAAATTGACCATTTTCACACAAAAATTGAAACATTTCAAATTGACTAATATTTGGCAGCATGCTCGAATGACTCAAAATTGAAGTTTCACCATGTTAAGCATTTTAAATAAAAGTCAAATGAAGTTAAAAAAACTATTTTGTTCAACACTAACATAACACCGAGTAAAAGTGATTTTTAACTTCATTTGACCATTATTTATAGAGGTACCATAATGAAACTTGACTTTTAAGTAGTCTCCAACATGCATGTAAAATATTAGCCGATTTGAAAATTTTGAAATTTTCATGTCAAAATGGTTCATTGCCATAGGTGTTCCCTTTGGAAATTGACATTTTCACACAAAAATTGAAACATTTCAAATTGACTAATATTTGGTGCATGTTCGGAATGACTAAAACATGAAGTTTCACCATGTTAAGCATTTTAAATAATAGTCAAATGAAGTTAAAAAAACTATTTTGTTCAACACTAACATAACACCGAGTAAAAGTGATTTTTAACTTCATTTGACCATTATTTATAGAGGTACCATAATGAAAATTGACTTTTTAGAGTCTCCAACATGCATGTAAAATATTAGCCGATTTGAAAATTTTGAAATTTTCATGTCAAAATGGTTCATTGCCATAGGTGTTCCCTTTGGAAATTGAACATTTTCACACAAAAATTGAAACATTTCAAATTGACTAATATTTGGTGCATGTTCGAATGACTAAAAAATGAAGTTTCACCATGTTAAGCATTTTAAATAATAGTCAAATGAAGAAACTATTTTGTTCAACACTAACATAACACCGAGTAAAAGTGATTTGAAAACTTCATTTGACCATTATTTATAGAGGTACCATAATGAAACTTGACTTTTTAGTAGTCTCCAACATGCATGTAAAATATTAGCCGATTTGAAAATTTTGAAATTTTCATGTCAAAATGGTTCATTGCCATAGGTGTTCCCTTTGGAAATTGAACATTTTCACACAAAAATTGAAACATTTCAAATTGACTAATATTTTGTGCATGTTCGGAATGACTAAAACATGAAGTTTCACCATGTTAAGCATTTTAAATAATAGTCAAATGAAGTTAAAAAAACTATTTTGTTCAACACTAACATAACACCGAGTAAAAGTGATTTTTAACTTCATTTGACCATTATTTATAGAGGTACCATAATGAATCTTGACTTTTAAGTAGTCTCCAACATGCATGTAAAATAATAGCCGATTTGAAAATTTTGAAATTTTCATGTCAAAATGGTTCATTGCCATAGGTTTTCCTTTGGAAATTGACCATTTTCACACAAAAATTGAAACATTTCAAATTGACTAATATTTGGTGCATGTTCGGAATGACTCAAAATTGAAGTTTCACCATGTTAAGCATTTTAAATAAAAGTCAAATGAAGTTAAAAAAACTATTTTGTTCAACACTAACATAACACCGAGTAAAAGTGATTTTTAACTTCATTTGACCATTATTTATAGGTACCATAATGAAATTTGACTTTTAAGTAGTCTCCAACATGCATGTAAAATATTAGCCGATTTGAAAATTTTGAAATTTTCATGTCAAAATGGTTCATTGCCATAGGTGTTCCCTTTGGAAATTGACATTTTCACACAAAAATTGAAACATTTCAAATTGACTAATATTTGGTGCATGTTCGGAATGACTAAAACATGAAGTTTCACCATGTTAAGCATTTTAAATAATAGTCAAATGAAGTTAAAAAAACTATTTTGTTCAACACTAACATAACACCGAGTAAAAGTGATTTGAAAACTTCATTTGACCATTATTTATAGAGGTACCATAATGAAACTTGACTTTTTAGAGTCTCCAACATGCATGTAAAATATTAGCCGATTTGAAAATTTTGAAATTTTCATGTCAAAATGGTTCATTGCCATAGGTGTTCCTTTGGAAATTGAACATTTTCACACAAAAATTGAAACATTTCAAATTGACTAATATTTGGCAGCATGTTCGGAATGACTAAAAATGAAGTTTCACCATGTTAAGCATTTTAAATAATAGTCAAATGAAGAAACTATTTTGTTCAACACTAACATAACACCGAGTAAAAGTGATTTGAAAACTTCATTTGACCATTATTTATAGAGGTACCATAATGAAACTTGACTTTTTAGTAGTCTCCAACATGCATGTAAAATATTAGCCGATTTGAAAATTTTGAAATTTTCATGTCAAAATGGTTCATTGCCATAGGTGTTCCCTTTGGAAATTGAACATTTTCACACAAAAATTGAAACATTTCAAATTGACTAATATTTTGGCATGTTCGAATGACTAAAACATGAAGTTTCACCATGTTAAGCATTTTAAATAATAGTCAAATGAAGTTAAAACAACTATTTTGTTCAACACTAACATAACACCGAGTAAAAGTGATTTTTAACTTCATTTGACCATTATTTATAGAGGTACCATAATGAAACTTGACTTTTAAGTACTCCAACATGCATGTAAAATATTAGCCGATTTAAAATTTTGAAATTTTCATGTCAAAATGGTTCATTGCCATAGGTTTTCCTTTGGAAATTGACCATTTTCACACAAAAATTGAAACATTTCAAATTGACTAATATTTGGCGGCATGTTCGAATGACTCAAAATTGAAGTTTCACCATGTTAAGCATTTTAAATAAAAGTCAAATGAAGTTAAAAAAACTATTTTGTTCAACACTAACATAACACCGAGTAAAAGTGATTTTTAACTTCATTTGACCATTATTTATAGAGGTACCATAATGAAATTTGACTTTTAAGTAGTCTCCAACATGCATGTAAAATAATAGCCGATTTGAAAATTTTGAAATTTTCATGTCAAAATGGTTCATTGCCATAGGTGTTCCCTTTGGAAATTGACAATTTTCACACAAAAATTGAAACATTTCAAATTGACTAATATTTGTGCATGTTCGGAATGACTAAAAATGAAGTTTCACCATGTTAAGCATTTTAAATAATAATAAAAAAACTATTTTGTTCAACACTAACATAACACCGAGTAAAAGTGATTTGAAAACTTCATTTGACCATTATTTATAGAGGTACCATAATGAAATTGACTTTTTAGTAGTCTCCAACATGCATGTAAAATATTAGCCGATTTGAAAATTTTGAAATTTTCATGTCAAAATGGTTCATTGCCATAGGTGTTCCCTTTGGAAATTGAACATTTTCACACAAAAATTGAAACATTTCAAATTGACTAATATTTTGTGCATGTTCGGAATGACTAAAACATGAAGTTTCACCATGTTAAGCATTTTAAATAATAGTCAAATGAAGTTAAAACAACTATTTTGTTCAACACTAACATAACACCGAGTAAAAGTGATTTTTAACTTCATTTGACCATTATTTATAGAGGTACCATAATGAAACTTGACTTTTTAGTCTCCAACATGCATGTAAAATATTAGCCGATTTGAAAATTTTGAAATTTTCATGTCAAAATGGTTCATTGCCATAGGTTTCCCTTTGGAAATTGACCATTTTCACACAAAAATTGAAACATTTCAAATTGACTAATATTTGCGTGCATGTTCGGAATGACTCAAAATTGAAGTTTCACCATGTTAAGCATTTTAAATAATAGTCAAATGAAGTTAAAAAAACTATTTTGTTCAACACTAACATAACACCGAGTAAAAGTGATTTTTAACTTCATTTGACCATTATTTATAGAGGTACCATAATGAAATTTGACTTTTAAGTAGTCTCCAACATGCATGTAAAATAATAGCCGATTTGAAAATTTTGAAATTTTCATGTCAAAATGGTTCATTGCCATAGGTGTTCCCTTTGGAAATTGACCATTTTCACACAAAAATTGAAACATTTCAAATTGACTAATATTTGCGTGCATGTTCGAATGACTAAAACATGAAGTTTCACCATGTTAAGCATTTTAAATAATAGTCAAATGAAGTTAAAAAAACTATTTTGTTCAACACTAACATAACACCGAGTAAAAGTGATTTGAAAACTTCATTTGACCATTATTTATAGAGGTACCATAATGAAACTTGACTTTTTAGTAGTCTCCAACATGCATGTAAAATATTAGCCGATTTGAAAATTTTGAAATTTTCATGTCAAAATGGTTCATTGCCATAGGTGTTCCCTTTGGAAATTGAACATTTTCACACAAAAATTGAAACATTTCAAATTGACTAATATTTTGTGCATGTTCGAATGACTAAAAATGAAGTTTCACCATGTTAAGCATTTTAAATAATAGTCAAATGAAGTTATTTTGTTCAACACTAACATAACACCGAGTAAAAGTGATTTGAAAACTTCATTTGACCATTATTTATAGAGGTACCATAATGAAACTTACTTTTTAGTAGTCTCCAACATGCATGTAAAATATTAGCCGATTTGAAAATTTTGAAATTTTCATGTCAAAATGGTTCATTGCCATAGGTGTTCCCTTTGGAAATTGAACATTTTCACACAAAAATTGAAACATTTCAAATTGACTAATATTTGGCAGCATGTTCGAATGACTAAAAATGAAGTTTCACCATGTTAAGCATTTTAAATAATAGTCAAATGAAGTTAAAAAAACTATTTTGTTCAACACTAACATAACACCGAGTAAAAGTGATTTTTAACTTCATTTGACCATTATTTATAGAGGTACCATAATGAAACTTGACTTTTAAGTAGTCTCCAACATGCATGTAAAATAATAGCCGATTTGAAAATTTTGAAATTTTCATGTCAAAATGGTTCATTGCCATAGGTGTTTCCTTTGGAAATTGACCATTTTCACACAAAAATTGAAACATTTCAAATTGACTAATATTTGGTGCATGTTCGGAATGACTCAAAATTGAAGTTTCACCATGTTAAGCATTTTAAATAAAAGTCAAATGAAGTTAAAAAAACTATTTTGTTCAACACTAACATAACAACGAGTAAAAGTTATTTTTAACTTCATTTGACCATTATTTATATAGGTACCATAATGAAATTTGACTTTTAAGTAGTCTCCAACATGCATGTAAAATAATAGCCGATTTGAAAATTTGGAAATTTTCATGTCAAAATGGTTCATTGCCATAGGTGTTCCCTTTGGAAATTGACAATTTTCACACAAAAATTGAAACATTTCAAATTGACTAATATTTGGCAGTGCATGTTCGAATGACTAAAAATGAAGTTTCACCATGTTAAGCATTTTAAATAATAGTCAAAAAGAAACTATTTTGTTCAACACTAACATAACACCGAGTAAAAGTGATTTGAAAACTTCATTTGACCATTATTTATAGAGGTACCATAATGAAATTGACTTTTTAGTAGTCTCAAACATGCATGTAAAATATTAGCCGATTTGAAAATTTTGAAATTTTCATGTCAAAATGGTTCATTGCCATAGGTGTTCCCTTTGGAAATTGAACATTTTCACACAAAAATTGAAACATTTCAAATTGACTAATATTTGGTGCATGTTCGGAATGACTAAAACATGAAGTTTCACCATGTTAAGCATTTTAAATAATAGTCAAATGAAGTTATAAACAACTATTTTGTTCAACACTAACATAACACCGAGTAAAAGTGATTTTTAACTTCATTTGACCATTATTTATAGAGGTACCATAATGAAACTTGACTTTTAAGTAGTCTCCAACATGCATGTAAAATAATAGCCGATTTAAAATTTTGAAATTTTCATGTCAAAATGGTTCATTGCCATAGGTGTTCCCTTTGGAAATTGACCATTTTCACACAAAAATTGAAACATTTCAAATTGACTAATATTTGCGCATGTTCGGAATGACTCAAAATTGAAGTTTCACCATGTTAAGCATTTTAAATAAAAGTCAAATGAAGTTAAAAAACTATTTTGTTCAACACTAACATAACACCGAGTAAAAGTGATTTTTAACTTCATTTGACCATTATTTATAGAGGTACCATAATGAAATTTGACTTTTAAGTAGTCTCCAACATGCATGTAAAATAATAGCCGATTTGAAAATTTTGAAATTTTCATGTCAAAATGGTTCATTGCCATAGGTGTTCCCTTTGGAAATTGACAATTTTCACACAAAAATTGAAACATTTCAAATTGACTAATATTTGTGCATGTTCGAATGACTAAAACATGAAGTTTCACCATGTTAAGCATTTTAAATAATAGTCAAATGAAGTTAAAAAAACTATTTTGTTCAACACTAACATAACACCGAGTAAAAGTGATTTTTAACTTCATTTGACCATTATTTATAGAGGTACCATAATGAAAATTTACTTTTTAGTAGTCTCCAACATGCATGTAAAATATTAGCCGATTTGAAAATTTTGAAATTTTCATGTCAAAATGGTTCATTGCCATAGGTGTTCCCTTTGGAAATTGAACATTTTCACACAAAAATTGAAACATTTCAAATTGACTAATATTTGGTGCATGTTCGAATGACTAAAAAATGAAGTTTCACCATGTTAAGCATTTTAAATAATAGTCAAATGAAGAAACTATTTTGTTCAACACTAACATAACACCGAGTAAAAGTGATTTGAAAACTTCATTTGACCATTATTTATGAGGTACCATAATGAAACTTGACTTTTAGTAGTCTCCAACATGCATGTAAAATATTAGCCGATTTGAAAATTTTGAAATTTTCATGTCAAAATGGTTCATTGCCATAGGTGTTCCCTTTGGAAATTGAACATTTTCACACAAAAATTGAAACATTTCAAATTGACTAATATTTGGTGCATGTTCGGAATGACTAAAAATGAAGTTTCACCATGTTAAGCATTTTAAATAATAGTCAAATGAAGTTAAAAAAACTATTTTGTTCAACACTAACATAACACCGAGTAAAAGTGATTTTTAACTTCATTTGACCATTATTTATAGAGGTACCATAATGAATCTTGACTTTTAGTAGTCTCCAACATGCATGTAAAATAATAGCCGATTTGAAAATTTTGAAATTTTCATGTCAAAATGGTTCATTGCCATAGGTTTTCCTTTTGGAAATTGACCATTTTCACACAAAAATTGAAACATTTCAAATTGACTAATATTTGCGTGCATGCTCGAATGACTCAAAATTGAAGTTTCACCATGTTAAGCATTTTAAATAAAAGTCAAATGAAGTTAAACAAACTATTTTGTTCAACACTAACATAACAACGAGTAAAAGTGATTTTTAACTTCATTTGACCATTATTTATAGGTACCATAATGAAATTTGACTTTTAAGTAGTCTCCAACATGCATGTAAAATAATAGCCGATTTGAAAATTTTGAAATTTTCATGTCAAAATGGTTCATTGCCATAGGTGTTCCCTTTGGAAATTGACAATTTTCACACAAAAATTGAAACATTTCAAATTGACTAATATTTGGCAGCATGTTCGGAATGACTAAAACATGAAGTTTCACCATGTTAAGCATTTTAAATAATAGTCAAATGAAGTTAAAAAAACTATTTTGTTCAACACTAACATAACACCGAGTAAAAGTGATTTTTAACTTCATTTGACCATTATTTATAGTACCATAATGAAACTTGACTTTTAAGTAGTCTCCAACATGCATGTAAAATATTAGCCGATTTGAAAATTTTGAAATTTTCATGTCAAAATGGTTCATTGCCATAGGTGTTCCCTTTGGAAATTGAACATTTTCACACAAAAATTGAAACATTTCAAATTGACTAATATTTGGTGCATGTTCGGAATGACTAAAAATGAAGTTTCACCATGTTAAGCATTTTAAATAATAGTCAAATGAAGAAACTATTTTGTTCAACACTAACATAACACCGAGTAAAAGTGATTTGAAAACTTCATTTGACCATTATTTATAGAGGTACCATAATGAAACTTGACTTTTAGTAGTCTCCAACATGCATGTAAAATATTAGCCGATTTGAAAATTTTGAAATTTTCATGTCAAAATGGTTCATTGCCATAGGTGTTCCCTTTGGAAATTGAACATTTTCACACAAAAATTGAAACATTTCAAATTGACTAATATTTGGCAGCATGTTCGGAATGACTAAAAATGAAGTTTCACCATGTTAAGCATTTTAAATAATAGTCAAATGAAGTTAAAAACAACTATTTCGTTCAACACTAACATAACACCGAGTAAAAGTGATTTTTAACTTCATTTGACCATTATTTATAGAGGTACCATAATGAATCTTGACTTTTAGTAGTCTCCAACATGCATGTAAAATAATAGCCGATTTGAAAATTTTGAAATTTTCATGTCAAAATGGTTCATTGCCATAGGTTTTCCCTTTGGAAATTGACCATTTTCACACAAAAATTGAAACATTTCAAATTGACTAATATTTGCGTGCATGCTCGGAATGACTCAAAATTGAAGTTTCACCATGTTAAGCATTTTAAATAAAAGTCAAATGAAGTTAAACAAACTATTTTGTTCAACACTAACATAACAACTAGTAAAAGTTATTTTTAACTTCATTTGACCATTATTTATATAGGTACCATAATGAAACTTGACTTTTAAGTAGTCTCCAACATGCATATAAAATAATAGCCGATTTGAAAATTTGGAAATTTTCATGTCAAAATGGTTTATTGCCATAGGTGTTCCCTTTGGAAATTGACAATTTTCACACAAAAATTGAAACATTTCAAATTGACTAATATTTGGTGCATGTTCGGAATGACTAAAACATGAAGTTTCACCATGTTAAGCATTTTAAATAATAGTCAAATGAAGTTAAAAAAACTATTTTGTTCAACACTAACATAACACCGAGTAAAAGTGATTTGAAAACTTCATTTGACCATTATTTATAGAGGTACCATAATGAATCTTGACCTTTAAGCAGTCTCCAACATGCATGTAAAATAATAGCCGATTTGAAAATTTTGAAATTTTCATGTCAAAATGGTTCATTGCCATAGGTGTTCCCTTTGGAAATTGACCATTTTCACACAAAAATTGAAACATTTCAAATTGACTAATATTTGGCAGCATGTTCGAATGACTAAAATTGAAGTTTCACCATGTTAAGCATTTTAAATAATAGTCAAATGAAGTTAAAAAAACTATTTTGTTCAACACTAACATAACACCGAGTAAAAGTGATTTTTAACTTCATTTGACCATTATTTATAGAGGTACCATAATGAAACTTGACTTTTAGTAGTCTCCAACATGCATGTAAAATAATAGCCGATTTGAAAATTTTGAAATTTTCATGTCAAAATGGTTCATTGCCATAGGTGTTCCCTTTGGAAATTGACATTTTCACACAAAAATTGAAACATTTCAAATTGACTAATATTTGGTGCATGTTCGGAATGACTAAAACATGAAGTTTCACCATGTTAAGCATTTTAAATAATAGTAAAATGAAGTTAAAAAAACTATTTTGTTCAACACTAACATAACACCAAGTAAAAGTGATTTGAAAAATTCATTTGACCATTATTTATAGAGGTACCATAATGAAATTGACTTTTTAGTAGTCTCAAACATGCATGTAAAATAATAGCCGATTTGAAAATTTTGAAATTTTCATGTCAAAATGGTTCATTGCCATAGGTGTTCCCTTTGGAAATTGAACATTTTCACACAAAAATTGAAACATTTCAAATTGACTAATATTTGGCATGTTCGAATGACTAAAAAATGAAGTTTCACCATGTTAAGCATTTTAAATAATAGTCAAATGAAGTTAAACAACTATTTTGTTCAACACTAACATAACACCGAGTAAAAGTGATTTTTAACTTCATTTGACCATTATTTATATAGGTACCATAATGAAACTTGACTTTTTAGTCTCCAACATGCATGTAAAATAATAGCCGATTTGAAAATTTTGAAATTTTCATGTCAAAATGGTTCATTGCCATAGGTGTTCCCTTTGGAAATTGACCATTTTCACACAAAAATTGAAACATTTCAAATTGACTAATATTTGGCATGCATCGGAATGACTAAAATTGAAGTTTCACCATGTTAAGCATTTTAAATAATAGTCAAATGAAGTTAAAAAACTATTTTGTTCAACACTAACATAACACCGAGTAAAAGTGATTTTTAACTTCATTTGACCATTATTTATAGAGGTACCATAATGAAATTTGACTTTTAAGTAGTCTCCAACATGCATGTAAAATAATAGCCGATTTGAAAATTTGGAAATTTTCATGTCAAAATGGTTCATTGCCATAGGTGTTCCCTTTGGAAATTGAACATTTTCACACAAAAATTGAAACATTTCAAATTGACTAATATTTTGTGCATGTTCGAATGACTAAAAATGAAGTTTCACCATGTTAAGCATTTTAAATAATAGTCAAATGAAGAAACTATTTTGTTCAACACTAACATAACACCGAGTAAAAGTGATTTGAAAACTTCATTTGACCATTATTTATAGAGGTACCATAATGAAAATTGACTTTTTAGTAGTCTCCAACATGCATGTAAAATATTAGCCGATTTGAAAATTTTGAAATTTTCATGTCAAAATGGTTCATTGCCATAGGTGTTCCCTTTGGAAATTGAACATTTTCACACAAAAATTGAAACATTTCAAATTGACTAATATTTGGCAGCATGTTCGGAATGACTAAAACATGAAGTTTCACCATGTTAAGCATTTTAAATAATAGTCAAATGAAGTTAAAAAAACTATTTTGTTCAACACTAACATAACACCGAGTAAAAGTGATTTTTAACTTCATTTGACCATTATTTATAGAGGTACCATAATGAATTTGACTTTTAAGTAGTCTCCAACATGCATGTAAAATAATAGCCGATTTGAAAATTTTGAAATTTTCATGTCAAAATGGTTCATTGCCATAGGTGTTCCCTTTGGAAATTGACCATTTTCACACAAAAATTGAAACATTTCAAATTGACTAATATTTGGTGCATGCTCGAATGACTCAAAATTGAAGTTTCACCATGTTAAGCATTTTAAATAAAAGTCAAATGAAGTTAAACAAACTATTTTGTTCAACACTAACATAACACCGAGTAAAAGTGATTTTTAACTTCATTTGACCATTATTTATAGAGGTACCATAATGAAATTTGACTTTTAAGTAGTCTCCAACATGCATGTAAAATAATAGCCGATTTGAAAATTTTGAAATTTTCATGTCAAAATGGTTCATTGCCATAGGTGTTCCCTTTGGAAATTGACATTTTCACACAAAAATTGAAACATTTCAAATTGACTAATATTTGGCAGCATGTTCGGAATGACTAAAACATGAAGTTTCACCATGTTAAGCATTTTAAATAATAGTCAAATGAAGTTAAAAAAACTATTTTGTTCAACACTAACATAACACCGAGTAAAAGTGATTTGAAAACTTCATTTGACCATTATTTATAGAGGTACCATAATGAAAATTGACTTTTAAGTAGTCTCCAACATGCATGTAAAATATTAGCCGATTTGAAAATTTTGAAATTTTCATGTCAAAATGGTTCATTGCCATAGGTGTTCCCTTTGGAAATTGAACATTTTCACACAAAAATTGAAACATTTCAAATTGACTAATATTTGGTGCATGTTCGAATGACTAAAAATGAAGTTTCACCATGTTAAGCATTTTAAATAATAGTCAAATGAAACTATTTTGTTCAACACTAACATAACACCGAGTAAAAGTGATTTGAAAACTTCATTTGACCATTATTTATAGAGGTACCATAATGAAACTTGACTTTTTAGTAGTCTCCAACATGCATGTAAAATATTAGCCGATTTGAAAATTTTGAAATTTTCATGTCAAAATGGTTCATTGCCATAGGTGTTCCCTTTGGAAATTGAACATTTTCACACAAAAATTGAAACATTTCAAATTGACTAATATTTGGCAGCATGTTCGGAATGACTAAAACATGAAGTTTCACCATGTTAAGCATTTTAAATAATAGTCAAATGAAGTTAAAACAACTATTTCGTTCAACACTAACATAACACCGAGTAAAAGTGATTTTTAACTTCATTTGACCATTATTTATAGAGGTACCATAATGAATCTTGACTTTTAAGTAGTCTCCAACATGCATGTAAAATAATAGCCGATTTAAAATTTTGAAATTTTCATGTCAAAATGGTTCATTGCCATAGGTTTTCCCTTTGGAAATTGACCATTTTCACACAAAAATTGAAACATTTCAAATTGACTAATATTTGCGTGCATGCTCGAATGACTCAAAATTGAAGTTTCACCATGTTAAGCATTTTAAATAAAAGTCAAATGAAGTTAAACAAACTATTTTGTTCAACACTAACATAACACCGAGTAAAAGTGATTTTTAACTTCATTTGACCATTATTTATAGAGGTACCATAATGAAATTTGACTTTTAAGTAGTCTCCAACATGCATGTAAAATAATAGCCGATTTGAAAATTTGAAATTTTCATGTCAAAATGGTTCATTGCCATAGGTGTTCCCTTTGGAAATTGACATTTTCACACAAAAATTGAAACATTTCAAATTGACTAATATTTGGCAGCATGTTCGGAATGACTAAAACATGAAGTTTCACCATGTTAAGCATTTTAAATAATAGTCAAATGAAGTTAAAAAAACTATTTTGTTCAACACTAACATAACACCGAGTAAAAGTGATTTGAAAACTTCATTTGACCATTATTTATAGAGGTACCATAATGAAAATTGACTTTTTAGTAGTCTCCAACATGCATGTAAAATATTAGCCGATTTGAAAATTTTGAAATTTTCATGTCAAAATGGTTCATTGCCATAGGTGTTCCCTTTGGAAATTGAACATTTTCACACAAAAATTGAAACATTTCAAATTGACTAATATTTGGTGCATGTTCGGAATGACTAAAAATGAAGTTTCACCATGTTAAGCATTTTAAATAATAGTCAAATGAAGAAACTATTTTGTTCAACACTAACATAACACCGAGTAAAAGTGATTTGAAAACTTCATTTGACCATTATTTATAGAGGTACCATAATGAAACTTGACTTTTTAGTAGTCTCCAACATGCATGTAAAATATTAGCCGATTTGAAAATTTTGAAATTTTCATGTCAAAATGGTTCATTGCCATAGGTGTTCCCTTTGGAAATTGAACATTTTCACACAAAAATTGAAACATTTCAAATTGACTAATATTTGGGCATGTTCGAATGACTAAAACATGAAGTTTCACCATGTTAAGCATTTTAAATAATAGTCAAATGAAGTTAAAACAACTATTTTGTTCAACACTAACATAACACCGAGTAAAAGTGATTTTTAACTTCATTTGACCATTATTTATAGAGGTACCATAATGAATCTTGACTTTTAGTAGTCTCCAACATGCATGTAAAATAATAGCCGATTTGAAAATTTTGAAATTTTCATGTCAAAATGGTTCATTGCCATAGGTTTTCCCTTTGGAAATTGACCATTTTCACACAAAAATTGAAACATTTCAAATTGACTAATATTTGGCAGCATGTTCGAATGACTCAAAATTGAAGTTTCACCATGTTAAGCATTTTAAATAAAGTCAAATGAAGTTAAACAAACTATTTTGTTCAACACTAACATAACACCGAGTAAAAGTGATTTTTAACTTCATTTGACCATTATTTATAGAGGTACCATAATGAAACTTGACTTTTAAGTAGTCTCCAACATGCATGTAAAATAATAGCCGATTTGAAAATTTTGAAATTTTCATGTCAAAATGGTTCATTGCCATAGGTGTTCCCTTTGGAAATTGACAATTTTCACACAAAAATTGAAACATTTCAAATTGACTAATATTTGGCGCATGTTCGGAATGACTAAAACATGAAGTTTCACCATGTTAAGCATTTTAAATAATAGTCAAATGAAGTTAAACTATTTTGTTCAACACTAACATAACACCGAGTAAAAGTGATTTGAAAACTTCATTTGACCATTATTTATAGAGGTACCATAATGAAACTTGACTTTTAGTAGTCTCCAACATGCATGTAAAATATTAGCCGATTTGAAAATTTTGAAATTTTCATGTCAAAATGGTTCATTGCCATAGGTGTTCCCTTTGGAAATTGAACATTTTCACACAAAAATTGAAACATTTCAAATTGACTAATATTTTTTGCATGTTCGAATGACTAAAAATGAAGTTTCACCATGTTAAGCATTTTAAATAATAGTCAAATGAAGAAACTATTTTGTTCAACACTAACATAACACCGAGTAAAAGTGATTTGAAAACTTCATTTGACCATTATTTATAGAGGTACCATAATGAAACTTGACTTTTTAGTAGTCTCCAACATGCATGTAAAATATTAGCCGATTTGAAAATTTTGAAATTTTCATGTCAAAATGGTTCATTGCCATAGGTGTTCCCTTTGGAAATTGAACATTTTCACACAAAAATTGAAACATTTCAAATTGACTAATATTTGGGCATGTTCGGAATGACTAAAAAATGAAGTTTCACCATGTTAAGCATTTTAAATAATAGTCAAATGAAGTTAAAAAAACTATTTTGTTCAACACTAACATAACACCGAGTAAAAGTGATTTTTAACTTCATTTGACCATTATTTATAGAGGTACCATAATGAACTTGACTTTTAAGTAGTCTCCAACATGCATGTAAAATAATAGCCGATTTGAAAATTTTGAAATTTTCATGTCAAAATGGTTCATTGCCATAGGTTTTCCCTTTGGAAATTGACCATTTTCACACAAAAATTGAAACATTTCAAATTGACTAATATTTGGCAGCATGCTCGAATGACTAAAATTGAAGTTTCACCATGTTAAGCATTTTAAATAAAAGTCAAATGAAGTTAAACAAACTATTTTGTTCAACACTAACATAACACCGAGTAAAAGTGATTTTTAACTTCATTTGACCATTATTTATAGAGGTACCATAATGAAACTTGACTTTTAAGTAGTCTCCAACATGCATGTAAAATATTAGCCGATTTGAAAATTTTGAAATTTTCATGTCAAAATGGTTCATTGCCATAGGTGTTCCCTTTGGAAATTGACATTTTCACACAAAAATTGAAACATTTCAAATTGACTAATATTTGGCAGCATGTTCGGAATGACTAAAACATGAAGTTTCACCATGTTAAGCATTTTAAATAATAGTCAAATGAAGAAACTATTTTGTTCAACACTAACATAACACCGAGTAAAAGTGATTTGAAAACTTCATTTGACCATTATTTATAGAGGTACCATAATGAATCTTGACTTTTAGTAGTCTCCAACATGCATGTAAAATATTAGCCGATTTGAAAATTTTGAAATTTTCATGTCAAAATGGTTCATTGCCATAGGTGTTCCCTTTGGAAATTGAACATTTTCACACAAAAATTGAAACATTTCAAATTGACTAATATTTGGCGTGCATGTTCGGAATGACTAAAAATGAAGTTTCACCATGTTAAGCATTTTAAATAATAGTCAAATGAAGAAACTATTTTGTTCAACACTAACATAACACCGAGTAAAAGTGATTTTTAACTTCATTTGACCATTATTTATAGAGGTACCATAATGAAACTTGACTTTTTAGTAGTCTCCAACATGCATGTAAAATATTAGCCGATTTGAAAATTTTGAAATTTTCATGTCAAAATGGTTCATTGCCATAGGTGTTCCCTTTGGAAATTGAACATTTTCACACAAAAATTGAAACATTTCAAATTGACTAATATTTGGCAGCATGTTCGGAATGACTAAAAAATGAAGTTTCACCATGTTAAGCATTTTAAATAATAGTCAAATGAAGTAAAAAACTATTTTGTTCAACACTAACATAACACCGAGTAAAAGTGATTTTTAACTTCATTTGACCATTATTTATAGAGGTACCATAATGAATCTTGACTTTTAGTAGTCTCCAACATGCATGTAAAATATTAGCCGATTTGAAAATTTTGAAATTTTCATGTCAAAATGGTTCATTGCCATAGGTGTTCCCTTTGGAAATTGACCATTTTCACACAAAAATTGAAACATTTCAAATTGACTAATATTTGGCAGCATGTTGAATGACTCAAAATTGAAGTTTCACCATGTTAAGCATTTTAAATAAAGTCAAATGAAGTTAAAAAACTATTTTGTTCAACACTAACATAACACCGAGTAAAAGTGATTTTTAACTTCATTTGACCATTATTTATAGGTACCATAATGAAACTTGACTTTTAAGTAGTCTCCAACATGCATGTAAAATATTAGGCGATTTGAAAATTTTGAAATTTTCATGTCAAAATGGTTCATTGCCATAGGTGTTCCCTTTGGAAATTGACAATTTTCACACAGAAATTGAAACATTTGAAATTGACTAATATTTGGCAGGCATGTTCGGAATGACTAAAACATGAAGTTTCACCATGTTAAGCATTTTAAATAATAGTCAAATGAAGAAACTATTTTGTTCAACACTAACATAACACCGAGTAAAAGTGATTTGAAAACTTCATTTGACCATTATTTATAGAGGTACCATAATGAAACTTGACTTTTTAGTAGTCTCCAACATGCATGTAAAATATTAGCCGATTTGAAAATTTTGAAATTTTCATGTCAAAATGGTTCATTGCCATAGGTGTTCCCTTTGGAAATTGAACATTTTCACACAAAAATTGAAACATTTCAAATTGACTAATATTTGCAGCATGTTCGGAATGACTAAAAATGAAGTTTCACCATGTTAAGCATTTTAAATAATAGTCAAATGAAACTATTTTGTTCAACACTAACATAACACCGAGTAAAAGTGATTTTTAACTTCATTTGACCATTATTTATAGAGGTACCATAATGAAACTTGACTTTTTAGTAGTCTCCAACATGCATGTAAAATATTAGCCGATTTGAAAATTTTGAAATTTTCATGTCAAAATGGTTCATTGCCATAGGTGTTCCCTTTGGAAATTGAACATTTTCACACAAAAATTGAAACATTTCAAATTGACTAATATTTGGCAGCATGTTCGAATGACTAAAAATGAAGTTTCACCATGTTAAGCATTTTAAATAATAGTCAAATGAAGTTAAAAAAACTATTTTGTTCAACACTAACATAACACCGAGTAAAAGTGATTTTTAACTTCATTTGACCATTATTTATAGAGGTACCATAATGAATCTTGACTTTTAAGTAGTCTCCAACATGCATGTAAAATAATAGCCGATTTGAAAATTTTGAAATTTTCATGTCAAAATGGTTCATTGCCATAGGTTTTCCTTTGGAAATTGACCATTTTCACACAAAAATTGAAACATTTCAAATTGACTAATATTTGGCAGCATGTTCGGAATGACTCAAAATTGAAGTTTCACCATGTTAAGCATTTTAAATAAAAGTCAAATGAAGTTAAACAAACTATTTTGTTCAACACTAACATAACACCGAGTAAAAGTGATTTTTAACTTCATTTGACCATTATTTATAGAGGTACCATAATGAAACTTGACTTTTAAGTAGTCTCCAACATGCATGTAAAATATTAAACGATTTGAAAATTTGGAAATTTAGATGTCAAAATGGTTTATTGCCATAGGTGTTCCCTTTGGAAATTGACCATTTTCACAAAAAATTGAAACATTTCAAATTGTCTAATATTTATGTGCATGTTCTCAATGACTAAAACATGAAGTTTCACCATGTTATTCATTTTAAATAAAAGTCAAATGAAGTTAAAAAATCTATTTTTGTTCAAAGGTGTCATATTTCCGAGTAAAAGTGATTTGAAAACTTCATTTGACCATTATTTATAAGAAAACTATAATGAAACTTGACTTTTTAGTAGTCTCAAAACATGCATGTAAAATATTAGCCGATTTGAAAATTTTGAAATTCTCATGTCAAAATAATTCATTGCCATTTGTGTTCCCTTTGGAAATCGAACATTTTCACACAAAAATTGAAACATTTCAAATTGACTAATATTTGCGGTGCATGTTCGGAATGACTAAAACATGAAGTTTCACTCCATGGGAAACATTTTAAATAATAGTCAAATGAAGAAACTATTTTGTTCAACACTAACATAACACCGAGTAAAAGTGATTTGAAAACTTCATTTGAGCATTATTTATAGAGGTACCATAATGAAACGTGACTTTTTTGTAGTCTCAAACATGCATGTAAAATATTAGCCGATTTGAAAATTTGGAAATTTAGATGTCAAAATGGTTTATTGCCATAGAAGTTCCCTTTGGAAATTGACCATTTTCACAAAAAAATTGGAACATTTCAAATTGTCTAATATTTTATGCATGTTCGGAATGACTAAAACATGAAGTTTCACCATGTTAAGCATTTTAAATAATAGTCAAATGAAGTTAAAACAACTATTTTGTTCAACACTAACATAACACCGAGTAAAAGTGATTTTTAACTTCATTTGACCATTATTTATAGAGGTACCATAATGAATCTTGACTTTTAGTAGTCTCCAACATGCATGTAAAATAATAGCCGATTTGAAAATTTTGAAATTTTCATGTCAAAATGGTTCATTGCCATAGGTGTTCCCTTTGGAAATTGACCATTTTCACACAAAAATTGAAACATTTCAAATTGACTAATATTTGCATGCATTCGGAATGACTAAAAATTGAAGTTTCACCATGTTAAGCATTTTAAATAAAAGTCAAATGAAGTTAAACAAACTATTTTGTTCAACACTAACATAACAACGAGTAAAAGTGATTTTTAACTTCATTTGACCATTATTTATAGAGGTACCATAATGAAACTTGACTTTTAAGTAGTCTCCAACATGCATATAAAATATTAGCCGATTTGAAAATTTGGAAATTTTCATGTCAAAATGGTTCATTGCCATAGGTGTTCCCTTTGGAAATTGACATTTTCACACAAAAATGAAACATTTCAAATTGACTAATATTTGGGCATGTTCGAATGACTAAAACATGAAGTTTCACCATGTTAAGCATTTTAAATAATAGTCAAATGAAGAAACTATTTTGTTCAACACTAACATAACACCGAGTAAAAGTGATTTGAAAACTTCATTTGACCATTATTTATAGAGGTACCATAATGAATCTTGACCTTTAAGCAGTCTCCAACATGCATGTAAAATAATAGCCGATTTGAAAATTTGGAAATTTTCATGTCAAAATGGTTTATTGCCATAGGTGTTCCCTTTGGAAATTGAACATTTTCACACAAAAATTGAAACATTTCAAATTGACTAATATTTGCAGTGCATGTTCGAATGACTAAAAATGAAGTTTCACCATGTTAAGCATTTTAAATAATAGTCAAATGAAACTATTTTGTTCAACACTAACATAACACCGAGTAAAAGTGATTTTTAACTTCATTTGACCATTATTTATAGAGGTACCATAATGAAACTTGACTTTTAGTAGTCTCCAACATGCATGTAAAATATTAGCCGATTTGAAAATTTTGAAATTTTCATGTCAAAATGGTTCATTGCCATAGGTGTTCCCTTTGGAAATTGAACATTTTCACAAAAATTGAAACATTTCAAATTGACTAATATTTGGTGCATGTTCGAATGACTAAAAAATGAAGTTTCACCATGTTAAGCATTTTAAATAATAGTCAAATGAAGTTAAAACAACTATTTTGTTCAACACTAACATAACACCGAGTAAAAGTGATTTTTAACTTCATTTGACCATTATTTATAGAGGTACCATAATGAAATTGACTTTTAGTAGCCAACATGCATGTAAAATAATAGCCGATTTGAAAATTTTGAAATTTTCATGTCAAAATGGTTCATTGCCATAGGTTTTCCTTTGGAAATTGACCATTTTCACACAAAAATTGAAACATTTCAAATTGACTAATATTTTGTGCATGTTCGGAATGACTAAAATTGAAGTTTCACCATGTTAAGCATTTTAAATAATAGTCAAATGAAGTTAAACAAACTATTTTGTTCAACACTAACATAACAACGAGTAAAAGTGATTTTTAACTTCATTTGACCATTATTTATATAGGTACCATAATGAAACTTGACTTTTAAGTAGTCTCCAACATGCATATAAAATATTAGCCGATTTGAAAATTTGGAAATTTTCATGTCAAAATAGTTGGTACTGTAGCAAATATGTTCCCTTTAAAATTGAACATTTTTCACACAAAAATTGAAACATTTTCAAATTGACTAATATTTATGGCAAAATGTTAGGAATGTTTAAAAACATGAAGTTTCACCATGTTAAGCATTTTAAATAATAGTCAAATGAAGTTAAAAAAACTATTTTGTTCAACACTAACATAACTACCGAGTAAAAGTGATTTTTTAGCTTCATTTGACCATTGTTTATAGAAATGCCATAATGAAACACACAGAAGCTTTTTAGTAGTCTCGAACATGCATACATAAAATATTAGCCGATTTGAAAATTTTGAAACTTTCTTGTCAAAATGGATTTCATTCCCATAGGTGTTCCCTTTGGAAATTGAACATTTTCACACAAAAATTGAAACATTTCAAATTGACTAATATTTGAGGCTGTTAAACAAACAAAAGCATGGAAGTTTCACCATGTTAAGCATTTTAAATAGTCAAATGAAGTTAAAAACTATTTGGTTCAACACTAACATAACACCGAGTAAAAGTGATTTTTAACTTCATTTGACCATTATTTATAGAGGTACCATAATGAAACTTGACTTTTTAGTAGTCTCCAACATGCATGTAAAATATTAGCCGATTTGAAAATTTTGAAATTTTCATGTCAAAATGGTTCATTGCCATATAGGTGTCCCATTGGAAATTGAACATTTTCACACAAAAATTGAAACATTTTAAATTGACTAATATTTGGCGTGCATGTTCGAATGACTAAAACATGAAGTTTCACCATGTTAAGCATTTTATATAATATTCAAATGAAGTTAAAAAAACTATTTCGTTCAACACTAACATAACACCGAGTAAAAGTGATTTTTAACTTCATTTGACCATTATTTATAGAGGTACCATAATGAATCTTGACTTTTAAGCCTCCAACATGCATGTAAAATAATAGCCGATTTAAAATTTTGAAATTTTCATGTCAAAATGGTTCATTGCCATAGGTTTTCCCTTTGGAAATTGACCATTTTCACACAAAAATTGAAACATTTCAAATTGACTAATATTTGGCAGCATACTCGAATGACTCAAAATTGAAGTTTCACCATGTTAAGCATTTTAAATAAAAGTCAAATGAAGTTAAACAAACTATTTTGTTCAACACTAACATAACAACGAGTAAAAGTTATTTTTAACTTCATTTGACCATTATTTATAGAGGTACCATAATGAAAATTTACTTTTTAGTAGTCTCCAACATGCATGTAAAATATTAGCCGATTTGAAAATTTGGAAATTTTCATGTCAAAATGGTTTATTGCCATAGGTGTTCCCTTTGGAAATTGACAATTTTCACACAAAAATGAAACATTTCAAATTGACTAATATTTGGCAGCATGTTCGAATGACTAAAACATGAAGTTTCACCATGTTAAGCATTTTAAATAATAGTCAAATGAAACTATTTTGTTCAACACTAACATAACACCGAGTAAAAGTGATTTGAAAACTTCATTTGACCATTATTTATAGAGGTACCATAATGAATCTTGACTTTTTAGTAGTCTCCAACATGCATGTAAAATATTAGCCGATTTGAAAATTTTGAAATTTTCATGTCAAAATGGTTCATTGCCATAGGTGTTCCCTTTGGAAATTGAACATTTTCACACAAAAATTGAAACATTTCAAATTGACTAATATTTGGCAGCATGTTCGAATGACTAAAAATGAAGTTTCACCATGTTAAGCATTTTAAATAATAGTCAAATGAAACTATTTTGTTCAACACTAATATAACACCAAAAGTAGAAAGTTTCATTTGAAAATCTCATTCGACCATTATTTATGGGAGTACATCATAATGAAACTTGAGTTTTTAGTAGGGGGAAATACGCATGTAAAATATTAGCCGATTCTAAAATTTTGAAATTTTCATGTCAAAATAGTTCATTGCCATAGGTGTTCCCCTTTGGAAATTGAACATTTTCACATGAAAATTGAAACATTTCAAATTGACTAATATTTGGCAGCATGTTCGAATGACTAAAACATGAAGTTTCACCATGTTAAGCATTTTAAATAATAGTCAAATGAAGTTAAAAAAACTATTTTGTTCAACACTAACATAACACCGAGTAAAAGTGATTTGAAAACTTCATTTGACTATTATTTATACTGTAGGTACCATAATGAATCTTGACTTTTAGCAGTCTCCAACATGCATGTAAAATATTAGCCGATTTAAAAATTTTGAAATTTTCATGTCAAAATGGTTCATTGCCATAGGTTTTCCCTTTGGAAATTGACCATTTTCACACAAAAATTGAAACATTTCAAATTGACTAATATTTAGGCATACTCGAATGACTCAAAATTGAAGTTTCACCATGTTAAGCATTTTAAATAAAAGTCAAATGAAGTTAAACAAACTATTTTGTTCAACACTAACATAACAACGAGTAAAAGTTATTTTTAACTTCATTTGACCATTATTTATATAGGTACCATAATGAAACTTGACTTTTAGTAGTCTCCAACATGCATATAAAATAAAGCCGATTTGAAAATTTGGAAATTTTCATGTCAAAATGGTTCATTGCCATAGGTGTTCCCTTTGGAAATTGACATTTTCACACAAAAATTGAAACATTTCAAATTGACTAATATTTTGTGCATGTTCGGAATGACTAAAACATGAAGTTTCACCATGTTAAGCATTTTAAATAATAGTCAAATGAAACTATTTTGTTCAACACTAACATAACACCGAGTAAAAGTGATTTGAAAACTTCATTTGACCATTATTTATAGAGGTACCATAATGAATCTTGACCTTTAAGCAGTCTCCAACATGCATGTAAAATAATAGCCGATTTGAAAATTTGGAAATTTTCATGTCAAAATGGTTCATTGCCATAGGTGTTCCCTTTGGAAATTGAACATTTTCACACAAAAATTGAAACATTTCAAATTGACTAATATTTGTGTGCATGTTCGAATGACTAAAAATGAAGTTTCACCATGTTAAGCATTTTAAATAATAGTCAAATGAAGAAACTATTTTGTTCAACACTAACATAACACCGAGTAAAAGTGATTTTTAACTTCATTTGACCATTATTTATAGAGGTACCATAATGAAACTTGACTTTTTTAGTCTCCAACATGCATGTAAAATATTAGCCGATTTGAAAATTTTGAAATTTTCATGTCAAAATGGTTCATTGCCATGTGTTCCCTTTGGAAATTGTCCATTTTCATAAAAAAAATAGAAACATTACAAATTGACTAATATTTGGTAGGCATAAACCAGATGACTCAAAATTGAAGTTTCACCATGTTAAGCATTTTAAATAAAACTCAAATGAAGTTAAATAACTATTTTGTTCAACAGCAACATAACACCGAGTAAAAGTGATTTGAAAACTTCATTTGACCATTATTTATGTAGGTACCATAATGAAACTTGACTTTTTAGTAGTCTCAAACATACATGTAAAATAGTAGCCGATTTGAAAATTTGGAAATTTTCATGTCAAAATAGCTTCATTGCCATAGGTGTTCCCTTTGGAAATTGAACATTTTCACACAAAAATTGAAACATTTCAAATTGACTAATATTTGGCACGGGGGCATGTTCGAATGACTAAAACATGAAGTTTCACCATGTTTGTGCATTTTAAATAATAGTCAAATGAAGTTAAAAAAAAAAACTATTTTGTTCAACAGCAACACTAACAGAGAGTAAAAGTGATTTTTGAAAACTTCATTTGACCATTATTTATAGAGGGTACCATAATGAAACTTGACTTTTTAGTAGTCTCAAAATGATGCATGTAAAATATTAGCCGATTTGAAAATTTTGAAAGTTTCATGTCAAAATGGTTCATTGCCATAGGTGTTCTATTTGGAAATTGAACATTTTCACACGAAAATTGAAACATTTCAAATTGACTAATATTTGGCAGGCAAGTTCGAAATGACTAAACCTTGAAATTTCACTATGTTAAGCATTTTAAATAAAACTCAATGAAGTTAAAAAAACTATTTTGTTCAACACTAACATAACACCGAGTAAAAGTGATTTGAAAACTTCATTTGACCATTATTTATAGAGGTACCATAATGAAACTTGACTTTTTAGTAGTCTCAAACATGCATGTAAAATATTAGCCGATTTGAAAATTTGGAAATTTTCATGTCAAAATAGTTCATTGCCATAGGTGTTCCCTTTGGAAATTGAACATTTTCCACAAAAATTGAAACATTTCAAATTGACTAATATTTCATGTGCATGTTCGGAATGACTAAAACATGAAGTTTCACCATGTTAAGCATTTTAAATAATAGTCAAATGAAGTTAAAAAAACTATTTTGTTCAACACTAACATAACACCGAGTAAAAGTGATTTGAAAACTTCATTTGACCATTATTTATAGAAGTACCATAATGAAACTTGACTTTTTAGTAGTCTCAAACATGCATGTAAAATATTAGCCGATTTGAAAATTTTGAAACTTTCTTGTCAAAATGGTTCATTCCCATAGGTGTTCCCTTTGGAAATTGAACATTTTCACACAAAAATTGAAACATTTCAAATTGACTAATATTTGGCATGTTCGAATGACTAAAACATGAAGTTTCACCATGTTAAGCATTTTAAATAATAGTCAAATGAAGTTAAAAAAACTATTTTGTTCAACACTAACATAACACCTAGTAAAAGTGATTTGAAAACTTCATTTGACCATTATTTATAGAGGTACCATAATGAAACTTGACTTTTTAGTAGTCTCAAACATGCATGTAAAATATTAGCCGATTTGAAAATTTTGAAAGTTTCATATCAAAATGGTTCATTGCCATAGGTGTTCTATTTGGAAATTGAACATTTTCACACGAAAATTGAAACATTTGAAATTGACTAATATTTGGCAGGCAAGTTCGAAATGACTAAACCTTGAAGTTTCACTATGTTAACCATTTTAAATAAAACTCAAATGAAGTTAAAAAAACTATTTTGTTCAACACTAACATAACACCGAGTAAAAGTGATTTGAAAACTTCATTTGACCATTATTTATAGAGGTACCATAATGAAACTTGACTTTTTAGTAGTCTCAAACATGCATGTAAAATATTAGCCGATTTGAAAATTTGGAAATTTTCATGTCAAAATAGTTCATTGCCATAGGTGTTCCCTTTGGAAATTGAACATTTTCACACAAAAATTGAAACATTTCAAATTGACTAATATTTAGCGAGCATGTTCGGAATGACTAAAACATGAAGTTTCACCATGTTAAGCATTATTAAATAATAGTCAAATGAAGTTAAAAAAAACTATTTTGTTCAACACTAACATAACACCGAGTAAAAGTGATTTGAAAACTTCATTTGACCATTATTTATAGAGGTACCATAATGAAACTTGACTTTTTAGTAGTCTCAAACATGCATGTAAAATATTAGCCGATTTGAAAATTTTGAAAGTTTCATGTCAAAATGGTTCATTGCCATAGGTGTTCTATTTGGAAATTGAACATTTTCACACGAAAATTGAAACATTTCAAATTGACTAATATTTCCAGGCAGAGCAAGTTCGAAATGACTAAACCTTGAAGTTTCAACTATGTTAACCATTTTAAATAAAACAGAATGAACTTAAAAAGAAGTTAAAAAACTATTTTGTTCGGCAAACCTTAACGTAACACTTGAGTAAAAGTGATTTGAAAACTTCATTTGACCATTATTTATGAGAGGTACCATAATGAAACTTGACTTTTTAGTAGTCTCAAACATGCATGTAAAATATTAGCCGATTTGAAAATGTGAAATTTTCATGTCAAAATAGTTCATTGCCATAGGTGTTCCCTTTGGAAATTGAACATTTTCACACAAAAATTGAAACATTTCAAATTGACTAATATTTGGCACGTATGTTCGAATGACTACAAACATGAAGTTTCACCATGTTAAGCATTTTAAATAATAGTCAAATGAAGTTAAAAAACTATTTTGTTCAACACTAACATAACACCGAGTAAAAGTGATTTGAAACACTTCACTTGACCATTATTTAAGGAGGTACCATAATGAACTTGACTTTTTAGTAGTCTCAAACATGCATGTAAAATATTAGCCAGATTTGAAAATTTTGAAACTTTCTTGTCAAAATGGTTTCATTCCCATAGGTGTTACCTTTGGAAATTGAACATTTTCCCACAAAAAGAGTGAAGCATTTCAAATTGACTAATATTTAGCGGCATGTTCGGAGAAATAAAACATGAAGTTTCACCATGTCAAGTATTTCAAATAATAGTCAAATGAAGTTAAAAAAACTATTTTGTTCAACACTAACATAACAACGAGTAAAAGTGATTTTTAACTTCATTTGACCATTATTTATAGAGGTACCATAATGAAATTTGACTTTTAGTAGTCTCCAACATGCATATAAAATAGCCGATTTGAAAATTTTGAAATTTTCATGTCAAAATGGTTCATTGCCATAGGTGTTCCCTTTGGAAATTGACCATTTTCACACAAAAATTGAAACATTTCAAATTGACTAATATTTGGCGCATGTTCGGAATGACTAAAACATGAAGTTTCACCATGTTAAGCATTTTAAATAATAGTCAAATGAAGTTAAAAAACTATTTTGTTCAACACTAACATAACACCGAGTAAAAGTGATTTGAAAACTTCATTTGACCATTATTTATAGAGGTACCATAATGAAATTGACTTTTTAGTAGTCTCAAACATGCATGTAAAATATTAGCCGATTTGAAAATTTTGAAATTTTCATGTCAAAATGGTTCATTGCCATAGGTGTTCCCTTTGGAAATTGACATTTTCACACAAAAATTGAAACATTTCAAATTGACTAATATTTGCGTGCATGTTCGGAATGACTAAAACATGAAGTTTCACCATGTTAAGCATTTTAAATAATAGTCAAATGAAGTTAAAAAACTATTTTGTTCAACACTAACATAACACCGAGTAAAAGTGATTTTTAACTTCATTTGACCATTATTTATAGAGGTACCATAATGAATCTTGACTTTTAAGGTCTCCAACATGCATGTAAAATATTAGCCGATTTGAAAATTTTGAAATTTTCATGTCAAAATGGTTCATTGCCATATGTTCCCTTGGAAATTGACCATTTTCACACAAAAATTGAAACATTTCAAATTGACTAATATTTGGTGTGCATGTTCGGAATGACTAAAAATGAAGTTTCACCATGTTAAGCATTTTAAATAATAGTCAAATGAAGTTAAAAAACTATTTTGTTCAACACTAACATAACACCGAGTAAAAGTGATTTTTAACTTCATTTGACCATTATTTATAGAGGTACCATAATGAAACTTGACTTTTTAGTAGTCTCCAACATGCATGTAAAATATTAGCCGATTTGAAAATTTTGAAATTTTCATGTCAAAATGGTTCATTGCCATAGGTGTTCCCTTTGGAAATTGAACATTTCAAATTGACTAATATTTTGCAGGCATGTTCGAATGACTAAAACATGAAGTTTCACCATGTTAAGCATTTTAAATAATAGTCAAATGAAGTTAAAAAACTATTTTGTTCAACACTAACATAACACCGAGTAAAAGTGATTTTTAACTTCATTTGACCATTATTTAAAGAGGTACCATAATGAATCTTGACTTTAAAGTCTCCAACATGTTGTAAAATATTAGCCGATTTGAAAATTTTGAAATTTTCATGTCAAAATGGTTCATTGCCAAAGTTAATCCCTTTGGAAATTGACCATTTTCACACAAAAATTGAAACATTTCAAATTGACTAATATTTGGAAGGCATGTTCGGAATGACTAAAACTTGAAGTTTCACCATGTTAAGCATTTTAAATAAAAGTCAAATGAAGTTAAAAAAACTATTTTGTTCAACACTAACATAACACCGAGTAAAAGTGATTTTTAACTTCATTTGACCATTATTTATAGAGGTACCATAATGAAACTTGACTTTTTAGTAGTCTCCAACATGCATGTAAAATATTAGCCGATTTGAAAATTTTGAAATTTTCATGTCAAAATGGTTCATTGCCATAGGTGTTCCCTTTGGAAATTGACATTTTCACACAAAAATTGAAACATTTCAAATTGACTAATATTTGAAGGCATGTTCGGAATGACTAAAAATGAAGTTTCACCATGTTAAGCATTTTAAATAATAGTCAAATGAAGTTAAAAAAACTATTTTGTTCAACACTAACATAACACCGAGTAAAAGTGATTTTTAACTTCATTTGACCATTATTTATAGAGGTACCATAATGAAACTTGACTTTTAAGCTCTCCAACATGCATGTAAAATATTAGCCGATTTGAAATTTTGAAATTTTCATGTCAAAATGGTTCATTGCCATAGGTGTTCCCTTTGGAAATTGAACATTTTAAAATTGAAACATTTCAAATTGACTAATATTTGGAAGCATGTTCGAATGACTAAAACATGAAGTTTCACCATGTTAAGCATTTTAAATAATAGTCAAATGAAGTTAAAAACAAATTATTTTGTTCAACACTAACATAACACCGAGTAAAAGTGATTTTTAACTTCATTTGACCATTATTTAAAGAGGTACCATAATGAATCTTTACTTTTTAGCAGTCTCCAACATGCATGTAAAATATTAGCCGATTTGAAAATTTTGAAATTTTCATGTCAAAATGGTTCATTGCCATAGGTTAATCCCTTGGAAATTGACCATTTTCACACAAAAATTGAAACATTTCAAATTGACTAATATTTGGTGCATGTTCGAATGACTAAAACTTGAAGTTTCACCATGTTAAGCATTTTAAATAATAGTCAAATGAAGTTAAAAAAACTATTTTGTTCAACACTAACATAACACCGAGTAAAAGTGATTTTTAACTTCATTTGACCATTATTTATAGAGGTACCATAATGAATCTTTACTTTTAGCAAACATGCATGTAAAATATTAGCCGATTTGAAAATTTTGAAATTTTCATGTCAAAATGGTTCATTGCCATAGGTGTTCCCTTTGGAAATTGACCATTTTCACACAAAAATTGAAACATTTCAAATTGACTAATATTTGGAAGGCATGTTCGAATGACTAAAACATGAAGTTTCACCATGTTAAGCATTTTAAATAATAGTCAAATGAAGTTAAACAAACTATTTTGTTCAACACTAACATAACACCGAGTAAAAGTGATTTTTAACTTCATTTGACCATTATTTATAGAGGTACCATAATGAAACTTGACTTTTAAGCAGTCTCCAACATGCATGTAAAATATTAGCCGATTTGAAAATTTTGAAATTTTCATGTCAAAATGGTTCATTGCCAGGTGTTCCCTTTGAAATTGACCATTTTCACACAAAAATTGAAACATTTCAAATTGACTAATATTTGGAAGCATGTTCGAATGACTAAAAATGAAGTTTCACCATGTTAAGCATTTTAAATAATAGTCAAATGAAGTTAAAAAACTATTTTGTTCAACACTAACATAACACCGAGTAAAAGTGATTTTTAACTTCATTTGACCATTATTTAAAGAGGTACCATAATGAATCTTTACTTTTTAAGTCTCCAACATGCATGTAAAATATTAGCCGATTTGAAAATTTTGAAATTTTCATGTCAAAATGGTTCATTGCCATAGGTTTCCCTTTGGAAATTGACCATTTTCACACAAAAATGAAACATTTCAAATTGACTAATATTTGGAAGGCATGTTCGAATGACTAAAACTGAAGTTTCACCATGTTAAGCATTTTAAATAATAGTCAAATGAAGTTAAAAAACTATTTTGTTCAACACTAACATAACACCGAGTAAAAGTGATTTTTAACTTCATTTGACCATTATTTAAAGAGGTACCATAATGAATCTTACTTTTTAGTAGTCTCCAACATGCATGTAAAATATTAGCCGATTTGAAAATTTTGAAATTTTCATGTCAAAATGGTTCATTGCCATAGGTTGTTCCCTTTGGAAATTGACCATTTTCACACAAAAATTGAAACATTTCAAATTGACTAATATTTGGAAGGCATGTCTGAATGACTAAAACTTGAAGTTTCACCATGTTAAGCATTTTAAATAAAGTCAAATGAAGTTAAACAAACTATTTTGTTCAACACTAACATAACACCGAGTAAAAGTGATTTTTAACTTCATTTGACCATTATTTATAGAGGTACCATAATGAAACTTGACTTTTTAGTAGTCTCCAACATGCATGTAAAATATTAGCCGATTTGAAAATTTTGAAATTTTCATGTCAAAATGGTTCATTGCCATAGGTGTTCCCTTTGGAAATTGACCATTTTCACACAAAAATTGAAACATTTCAAATTGACTAATATTTGGCAGGCATGTTCTAATGACTAAAACATGAAGTTTCACCATGTTAAGCATTTTAAATAATAGTCAAATGAAGTTAAAAAACTATTTTGTTCAACACTAACATAACACCGAGTAAAAGTGATTTGAAACTTCATTTGACCATTATTTATGAGGTACCATAATGAAACTTGACTTTTTAGCAGTCTCCAACATGCATGTAAAATATTAGCCGATTTGAAAATTTTGAAATTTTCATGTCAAAATGGTTCATTGCCAGGTGTTCCCTTTGGAAATTGACCATTTTCACAAAAATTGAAACATTTCAAATTGACTAATATTTGGAAGGCATGTTGAATGACTAAAAATTGAAGTTTCACCATGTTAAGCATTTTAAATAATAGTCAAATGAAGTTAAAAAAACTATTTTGTTCAACACTAACATAACACCGAGTAAAAGTGATTTTTAACTTCATTTGACCATTATTTATAGAGGTACCATAATGAATCTTGACTTTTAGTAGTCTCCAACATGCATGTAAAATATTAGCCGATTTGAAAATTTTGAAATTTTCATGTCAAAATGGTTCATTGCCATGGTGTTCCCTTTGGAAATTGACCATTTTCACACAAAAATGAAACATTTCAAATTGACTAATATTTGGAAGGCATGTTCGAATGACTAAAACTTGAAGTTTCACCATGTTAAGCATTTTAAATAAAAGTCAAATGAAGTTAAAAAAACTATTTTGTTCAACACTAACATAACACCGAGTAAAAGTGATTTGAAAACTTCATTTGACCATTATTTATAGAGGTACCATAATGAAACTTACTTTTTAGTAGTCTCCAACATGCATGTAAAATATTAGCCGATTTGAAAATTTTGAAATTTTCATGTCAAAATGGTTCATTGCCATAGGTTGTTCCTTGGAAATTGACCATTTTCACACAAAAATTGAAACATTTCAAATTGACTAATATTTGGAAGGCATGTTCGAATGACTAAAATTGAAGTTTCACCATGTTAAGCATTTTAAATAATAGTCAAATGAAGTTAAAAAACTATTTTGTTCAACACATATAAACGAGTAAAAGTGATTTTTAACTTCATTTGACCATTATTTAAAGAGGTACCATAATGAAACTTGACTTTTTAGTAGTCTCCAACATGCATGTAAAATATTAGCCGATTTGAAAATTTTGAAATTTTCATGTCAAAATGGTTCATTGCCATAGGTGTTCCCTTTGGAAATTGACCATTTTCACACAAAAATTGAAACATTTCAAATTGACTAATATTTGGATGGCATGTTCGGAATGACTAAAACATGAAGTTTCACCATGTTAAGCATTTTAAATAATAGTCAAATGAAGTTAAAAAAACTATTTTGTTCAACACTAACATAACACCGAGTAAAAGTGATTTTAACTTCATTTGACCATTATTTATAGAGGTACCATAATGACTTGACTTTTTAGCTCCAACATGCATGTAAAATATTAGCCGATTTGAAAATTTTGAAATTTTCATGTCAAAATGGTTCATTGCAAGGTTCCCTTTGGAAATTGAACATTTTCACACAAAAATTGAAACATTTCAAATTGACTAATATTTGGAAGCATGTTCAATGACTAAAACATGAAGTTTCACCATGTTAAGCATTTTAAATAAAAGTCAAATGAAGTTAAAAAACTATTTTGTTCAACACTAACATAACACCGAGTAAAAGTGATTTTTAACTTCATTTGACCATTATTTATAGAGGTACCATAATGAAACTTGACTTTTAGCAGTCTCCAACATGCATGTAAAATATTAGCCGATTTGAAAATTTTGAAATTTTCATGTCAAAATGGTTCATTGCCAGGTGTTCCCTTTGGAAATTGACCATTTTCACAAAAAATTGAAACATTTCAAATTGACTAATATTTGGCAGTGCATGTTCGAATGACTAAAAATTGAAGTTTCACCATGTTAAGCATTTTAAATAAAAGTCAAATGAAGTTAAAAAACTATTTTGTTCAACACTAACATAACACCGAGTAAAAGTGATTTTTAACTTCATTTGACCATTATTTATAGAGGTACCATAATGAAACTTGACTTTTAGTAGTCTCCAACATGCATGTAAAATATTAGCCGATTTGAAAATTTTGAAATTTTCATGTCAAAATGGTTCATTGCCATAGGTGTTCCCTTTGGAAATTGAACATTTTCACACAAAAATTGAAACATTTCAAATTGACTAATATTTGGAAGGCATGTTCGAATGACTAAAAATTGAAGTTTCACCATGTTAAGCATTTTAAATAAAAGTCAAATGAAGTTAAAAAACTATTTTGTTCAACACTAACATAACACCGAGTAAAAGTGATTTTTAACTTCATTTGACCATTATTTATAGAGGTACCATAATGAAACTTTACTTTTTAGTAGTTCCAACATGCATGTAAAATATTAGCCGATTTGAAAATTTTGAAATTTTCATGTCAAAATGGTTCATTGCCATAGGTGTTCCCTTTGGAAATTGAACATTTTCACACAAAAATTGAAACATTTCAAATTGACTAATATTTGGCAGCATGTTCTAATGACTAAAAACTGAAGTTTCACCATGTTAAGCATTTTAAATAATAGTCAAATGAAGTTAAAAAACTATTTTGTTCAACACTAACATAACACCGAGTAAAAGTGATTTTTAACTTCATTTGACCATTATTTATAGAGGTACCATAATGAAACTTGACTTTTTAGTATCTCCAACATGCATGTAAAATATTAGCCGATTTGAAAATTTTGAAATTTTCATGTCAAAATGGTTCATTGCCATAGGTGTCCCTTTGGAAATTGAACATTTTCACACAAAAATTGAAACATTTCAAATTGACTAATATTTGGCAGGCATGTTCGAATGACTAAAACTTGAAGTTTCACCATGTTAAGCATTTTAAATAATAGTCAAATGAAGTTAAAAAAACTATTTTGTTCAACACTAACATAACACCGAGTAAAAGTGATTTAACTTCATTTGACCATTATTTATAGAGG
>JAUJYP020001285.1:0-62189 GCA_030674075.2 Linum usitatissimum | reverse complement strand
TTTTTAACTTGATTTGGATATTATTTGAAGGGCTTAACATGGTGAACCCTCAATTCTTAGTCATTTCTAACATGTACGTCAGTTATCACCCCATTTAAAAAATTTCAATTTTCAACTCAAAATTTATCGGTTTCGAATGCAACACCTATTGAAATGAGCCATTTTAACCTGAAAATTTCAAAAAATTTCAAATCGATTACTATACAACATGCATGTTGAAAATGGCTAAAAAGACATGTTTTATCATCGTAATCCTAATAAATAATGGTCAAATGTATTTAAAAATCAATTTTAAACGATATTGTTTTAGCGTGTTTGATTTGGCTATTATTCGAAGGTCTCAACATGGTGAACCCTCAACTTTTAGTCATTCCCAACATGCACGTCAGATATCAGCCCATTTAAAAAACTTCAATTTCAACTCAAAATTTGTCGGGTTCGAAGGCAACATCTTTTGAAATGAACCATTTTGACATGAAAAGTTCAAAAAGTTTCAAATCGATTAATGTTCGACATGCATGTTGGTGGCTAAAAAGCCTAGTTTCATCGTTGTAACCCCTATAAATAATGGTCAAATGTATTTAAAAATCAAAGTTACACGATATTGTGTTAGCCTCTTAAGAAATATTTTTTTACTTTATTTGGATATTATTTGAAGGGCTTAATATGGTGAACCCTCAATTTTTAGTCATTTCCAACATGTACGTAAGTTATCACCCCATTTAAAAATTTTGAATTTTCAACTCAAAATTTGTCGGTTTTGAATGCAACACCTATTTAAATGAGCCATTTTGACCTGAAAATTTCAAAAATTTTCAAATCGATTACTATTCGACATGCATGTTGGAAATGGCTTAAAAGACATGTTTTATCATCGTAACTCCTATAAATAATGGTCAAATGTATTTAAAAATCAATTTTAGACGATATTGTTTTAGCGTGTTATGAAATATTTTTTAACTTGATTTAGATATTATTTGAAGGGCTTAACATGGTGAACCCTCAATTCTTAGTCATTTCTAACATGTACGTCGGTTATCACCCCATTTAAAAAATTTTCAATTTTCATCTCAAAATTTATCGGTTTCGAATGCAACACCTATTGAAATGAATCATTTTGACCTGAAAATTTCAAAAAATTTCAAATCGATTACTATACAACATGCATGTTGAAAATGGATAAAAAGACATGTTTTATCATCGTAATCCTAATAAATAATGGTCAAATGTATTTAAAAATCAATTTTAAACGATATTGTTTTAGCGTGTTTAATTTGGCTATTATTCGAAGGTCTCAACATGGTGAACCCTCAACTTTTACTCATTCCCAACATGCACGTCGAATATCGGCCCATTTAAAAAACTTCAATTTTCAACTCAAAATTTGTCGGGTTCGAAGGCAACATCTTTTGAAATGAACCATTTTGACATGAAAAGTTCAAAAAGTTTCAAATCGATTAATGTTCGACATGCATGTTGGTGGCTAAAAAGCCTAGTTTCATCGTTGTAACCCCTATAAATAATGGTCAAATGTATTTAAAAATCAAAGTTACACGATATTGTGTTAGCCTCTTAAGAAATATTTTTTTACTTTATTTGGATATTATTTGAAGGGCTTAACATGGTGAACCCTCAATTTTTAGTCATTTCCAACATGTACGTAAGTTATCACCCCATTTAAAAAATTTCAATTTTCAACTCAAAATTTATCGGTTTCGAATGCAACACCTATTGAAATGAGCCATTTTGACCTGAAAATTTCAAAAAATTTCAAATCGATTACTATACAACATGCATGTTGAAAATGGCTAAAAAGACATGTTTTATCATCGTAATCCCAATAAATAATGGTCAAATGTATTTAAAAATCAATTTTAAACGATATTGTTTTAGCGTGTTATGAAATATTTTTTAACTTGATTTGGCTATTATTCGAAGGTCTCAACATGGTGAACCCTCAATTTTTAGTCATTTCCAACGTACACGTTAGTTATCGGCCCATTTAAAAATTTCAATTTTGAACTCAAAATTTGTCGGTTTCGAATGCAACACCTTTTCAAATGACCCATTTTGACATGAAAATTTTGAAAATTTTCAATTCAATTAATATTCAGCATGGATGTTGGAAATGGCTAAAAAGTCAAGTTTTATCATGGTAACCCCTATAAATAATGGTCAATTGTATGTAAAAATCAAATTTAGAAGATATTGTTTTAGTGTGTTATGACATAATTTTGAACTTGATTTGGCTATTATTTGAAGGGCTTAACATGGTCAAATCTCAACTTTTAGTCATTCCCAACATGCACGTCAGATATCAGCCCATTTAAAAAACATCAATTTTCAACTCAAAATTTGTCGGTTTCGAAGGCAACACCTATTGAAATGAACCATTTTGACACGAAAATTTCAAAAAATTTCAAATCGATTACTATTCGACATGCATGTTGGAAATGGCTAAAAAGTCATGTTTTATCATCGTAACCCCTATAAATAATGGTCAATTGTATTTAAAAATCAATTTTAGAAGAAATTGTTTGAGTGTGTTATGAAATAATTTTGAACTTGATTTGGCTATTATTGGAAGGGCTTAACATGGTGAAATCTCAACTTTTATTCATTCCCAACATGCACGTCAGATATCAGCCCATTTAAAAAATTTCAATTTTCAACTCAAAATTTGTCGGTTTCGAAGGCAACACCTATTGAAATGAACCATTTTGAAATGAAAATTTCAAAAAATTTCAAATCGATTACTATTCCACATGCATGTTGGAAATGGCTTAAAAGACATGTTTTATCATCGTAACCCCAATAAATAATGGTCAAATGTATTTAAAAATCAATTTTAAACGATATTGTTTTAGCGTGTTATGAAATATTTTTTAAGTTGATTTGGTTATTATTCGCAGGTCTTAACATGGTGAACCCTCAATTTTTAGTCATTTCCAACATACACGTTAGTTATCAGCCCATTCAAAAATTTTCAATTTTGAACTCAAAATTTGTCGGTATCGAATGCAACACCTTTTGAAATGAGCCATTTTAACATGAAAATTTTGAAATTTTTCAAATCAATTAATATTCAGCATGGATGTTGGAAATGGCTAAAAAGTCAAGTTTTATCATGATAACCCCTATAAATAATGGTCAAATGTATTTAAAAATCAATTTTAGACAATATTGTTTAAGCGTGTTATGAAATATTTTTTAACTTGATTTGGATATTATTTGAAGGGCTTAACATGGTGAACCCTCAATTTTTAGTCATTTCAAACATGTACGTCGCTTATCACCCCATTTAAAAAATTTTCAATTTTCAACTCAGAATTTGTCGGTTTCGAATGCAACACCTTTTGAAATGAGCCATTTTAACATGAAAATTTTGAAATTTTTCAAATCAATTAATATTCGAGCATGGATGTTGGAAATGGCTAAAAAGTCAAGTTTTATCATGATAACCCCTATAAATAATGGTCAAATGTATTTAAAAATCAATTTTAGACAATATTGTTTTAGCGTGTTATGAAATATTTTTTAACTTGATTTGGATATTATTTGAAGGGCTTAACATGGTGAACCCTCAATTTTTAGTCATTTCAAACATGTACGTCAGTTATCACCCCATTTAAAAAATTTTCAATTTTCAACTCAGAATTTGTCGGTTTCGAATGCAACACCTATTGAAATGAGCCATTTTGACCTAAAAATTTCAAAAATTTTCAAATGGATTACTATTCGACATGCATGTTGGAAATGGCTAAAAAGACATGTTTTATCATCGTAACCCCAATAAATAATGGTCAAATGTATTTAAAAATCAATTTTAAACGATATTGTTTTAGCGTGTTATGAAATATATTTTAAGTTGATTTGGTTATTATTCGCAGGTCTTAACATGGTGAACCCTCAATTTTTAGTCATTTCCAACATACACGTTAGTTATCAGCCCATTTAAAAATTTTCAATTTTGAACTCAAAATTTGTCGGTTTCGAATGCAACACCTATTGAAATGAGCCATTTTGACCTAAAAATTTCAAAAAATTTCAAATCGATTACTATTCGACATGCATGTTGGAAATGGCTTAAAAGACATGTTTTATCATCGTAACCCCTATAAATAATGGTCAAATGTATTTAAAAATCAATTTTAGACGATATTGTTTTAGCGTGTTATGAAATATTTTTTAACTTGATTTGGATATTATTTGAATGGCTTAATATGGTGAACCCTCAATTTTTAGTCATTTCCAACATGTACGTCAGTTATCACCCCATTTAAAAAATTTCAATTTTCAACTCAAAATTTGTCGGTTTCGAATGCAACACTTATTGAAATGAGCCATTTTGACCTAAAAATTTCAAAAATTTTCAAATGGATTACTATTCGACATGCATGTTGGAAATGGCTAAAAAGACATGTTTTATCATCGTAACCCCAATAAATAATGGTCAAATGTATTTAAAAATCAATTTTAAACGATATTGTTTTAGCGTGTTATGAAATATTTTTTAACTTGATTTGGTTATTATTCGAAGGTCTTACATGGTGAACCCTCAATTTTTAGTCATTTCCAACGTACACGTTAGTTATCAGCCCATTTAAAAAATTTCAATTTTGAACTCAAAATTTGTCGGTATCGAATGCAACACCTTTTGAAATGAGCCATTTTGACATGAAAATTTTAAAATTTTTCAAATCAATTAATATTCAACATGGATGTTGGAAATGGCTAAAAAGTCAAGTTTTATCATGGTAACCCCTATAAATAATGGTCAATTGTATTTAAAAATCAATTTTAGAAGATATTGTTTTAGTGTGTTATGAAATAATTTTGATCTTGATTTGCCTATTATTTGAAGGGCTTAACATGGTGAAATCTCAACTTTTAGTCATTCCCAACATGCACGTCAGATATCAGCCCATTTAAAATACTTCAATTTTGAACTCAAAATTTGTCGGGTTCGAAGGCAACACCTATTGAAATGAACCATTTTGACATGAAAATTTCAAAAAGTTTCAAATCGATTAATGTTCGACATGCATGTTGGTGGCTAAAAAGCCTAGTTTCATCATTGTACCCCCTATAAATAATGGTCAAATGTATTTAAAAATCAAATTTACATGATATTTTTTTAGCCTCTTAAGAAATATTTTTTAACTTGATTTGGATATTATTTGAAGGGCTTAACATGGTGAAATCTCAACTTTTAGTCATTCCCAACATGCACGTCAGATATCATCCCATTTAAAAAACTTCAATTTTCAACTCAAAATTTGTCGGGTTCGAAGGCAACACCTATCGAAATGAACCATTTTGACATGAAAATTTCAAAAAGTTTCAAATCGATTAATGTTCGACATGCATGTTGGTGGCTAAAAAGCCTAGTTTCATCATTGTAACCCCTATAAATAATGGTCAAATGTATTTAAAAATCAAATTTACACGATATTGTTTTAGCCTCTTATGAAATATTTTTTTACTTTATTTGGATATTATTTGAAGGGCTTAACATGGTGAACCCTCAATTTTTAGTCATTTCCAACATGTACGTCTGTTATCACCCCATTTAAAAAATTTCAATTTTCAACTCAAAATTTGTCGGTTTCGAATGCAACACCTATTGAAATGAGCCATTTTGACCTAAAAATTTCAAAAAATTTCAAATCGATTACTATTCGACATGCATGTTGGAAATGGCTTAAAAGACATGTTTTATCATCGTAACCCCTATAAATAATGGTCAAATGTATTTAAAAATCAATTTTAGACGATATTGTTTTAGCGTGTTATGAAATATTTTTTAACTTGATTTGGATATTATTTGAATGGCTTAATATGGTGAACCCTCAATTTTTAGTCATTTCCAACATGTACGTCAGTTATCACCCCATTTAAAAAATTTCAATTTTCAACTCAAAATTTGTCGGTTTCGAATGCAACACTTATTGAAATGAGCCATTTTGACCTGAAAACTTCAAAAAATTTCAAATCGATTACTATTCGACATGCATGTTGGAAATGTCTTAAAAGACATGTTTTATCATCGTAACCCCAATAAATAAGTGTCAAATGTATTTAAAAATCAATTTTAAACGATATTGTTTTTAGCGTGTTATGAAATATATTTTAACTTGATTTGGCTATTATTCGAAGGTCTTAACATGGTGAACCCTCAATTTTTAGTCATTTCCAACGTACACGTTATTTTTCAGCCCATTTAAAAAATTTCAATTTTGAACTCAAAATTTGTCGGTTTCGAATGCAACACCTTTTGAAATGAGCCATTTTGACATGAAAATTTTGAAAATTTTCAAATCAATTAATATTCAGCATGGATGTTGGAAATAGCTAAAAAGTCAAGTTTTATCATGGTAACCCCTATAAATAATGGTCAATTGTATTTAAAAATCAATTTTAGAAGATATTGTTTTAGTGTGTTTTGAAATAATTTTGAACTTGATTTGGCTATTATTTGAAGGGCTTAACATGGTGAAATCTCAACTTTTAGTCATTCCCAACATGCACGTCAGATATCAGCCCATTTAAAAAACTTCAATTTTCGACTCAAAATTTGTCGGTTTCGAAGGCAACACCTATTGAAATGAACCATTTTGACATGAAAATTTCGAAAAATTTCAAATCGATTACTATTCGACATGCATGTTGGAAATTTCTTAAAAGACATGTTTTATCATCGTAACCCCTATAAATAATTGTCAAATGTATTTAAAAATCAATTTTAGACGAAATTGTTTTAGCGTGTTATGAAATATTTTTTAACTTGATTTGGATATTATTTGAAAGGCTTAACATGGTGAACCCTCAATTTTTAGTCATTTCCAACATGTACGTCAGTTATCATCCCATTTAAAAAATTTCAATTTTCAACTCAAAATTTGTCAGTTTCGAATGCAACACCTATTGAAATGAGCCATTTTGACCTGAAAATTTCAAAAAATTTCAAATCGATTACTATTCGACATGCATGTTGGAAATGGCTAAAAAGACATATTTTATCATCGTAACCCCAATAAATAATTGTCAAATGTATTTAAAAATCAATTTTAAACGATATTGTTTTAGCGTGTTATGAAATATTTTTTAACTTGATTTGGCTATTATTCGAAGGTCTTAACATGGTGAACCCTCAATTTTTAGTCATTTCCAACATGTACGTCTGTTATCACCCCATTTAAAAAAATTCAATTTTCAACTCAAAATTTATCGGTTTCGAATGCAACACCTATTGAAATGAGCCATTTTGACCTGAAAATTTCAAAAAATTTCAAATCGATTACTATTCGACATGCATGTTGGAAATGGCTAAAAAGACATATTTTATCATCGTAACCCCAATAAATAATTGTCAAATGTATTTAAAAATCAATTTTAAACGATATTGTTTTAGCGTGTTATGAAATATTTTTTAACTTGATTTGGCTATTATTCGAAGGTCTTAACATGGTGAACCCTCAATTTTTAGTCATTTCCAACATGTACGTCTGTTATCACCCCATTTAAAAAAATTCAATTTTCAACTCAAAATTTATCGGTTTCGAATGCAACACCTATTGAAATAAGCCATTTTGACGTGAAAATTTCAAAAAATTTCAAATCGATTACTAATCGACATGCATGTTGGAAATGGCTAAAAAGACATGTTTTATCATCGTAACCCCAATAAATAAGTGTCAAATGTATTTAAAAATCAATTTTAAACGATATTGTTTTAGCGTGTTATGAAATATTTTTTAACTTGATTTGGGTATTATTCGAAGGTCTTACATGGTGAACCCTCAACTTTTAGTCATTTCCAACGTACACGATAGTTATCAGCCCATTTAAAAAATTTGAATTTTGAACTCAAAATTTGTCGGTATCGAATGCAACACTTTTTGAAATGAGCCATTTTGACATGAAAATTTTGAAATTTTTCAAATCAATTATATTCAGCATGGATGTTGGAAATGGCTAACAAGTCAAGTTTTATCATGGTAACCCCTATAAATAATGGTCAATTGTATTTAAAAATCGATTTTAGAAGATATTATTTTAGTGTGTTATGAAATAATTTTGAACGTGATTTGCCTATTAATTGAAGAGCTTAACATGGTGAAATCTCAACTTTTAGTTATTCCCAACATGCACGTCAGATATCAGCCCATTAAAAAAGCTTCAATTTTCAACTCAAAATTTGTCGGGTTCGAAGGCAACACCTATCGAAATGAACCATATTGACATGAAAATTTCAAAAAGTTTCAAATCGATTAATGTTCGACATGCATGTTGGTTGCTAAAAACCCTAGTTTCATCATTGTAACCCCTATAAATAATGGTCAAATGTATTTAAAAATCAAATTTACACGATATTGTTTTAGCCTCTTAAGAAATATTTTTTTACTTTATTTGGATATTATTTGAAGGGCTTAACATGGTGAACCCTCAATTTTTAGTCATTTCCAACATGCACGTCAGATATCAGCCCATTTAAAAAACTTCAATTTTCAACTCAAAATTTGTCGGGTTCGAAGGCAACACCTATTGAAATGAACCATTTTGACATGAAAATTTCAAAAAGTTTTAAATCGATTAATGTTCGACATGCATGTTGGTGGCTAAAAACCCTAGTTTCATCATTGTAACCCCTATAAATAATGGTCAATTGTATTTAAAAATCAAATTTACACGATATTGTTTTAGCCTCTTAAGAAATAGTGTTTTACTTTATTTGGATATTATTTGAAGGGCTTAACATGGTGAACCCTCAATTTTTAGTCATTTCCAACATGTACGTCAGTTATCACCCCATTTAAAAAATTTCAATTTTCAACTCAAAATTTGTCGGTTTCGAATGCAACACCTATTGAAATGAGCCATTTTGACCTAAAAATTTCAAAAATTTTCAAATCCATTACTATTCGACATGCATGTTGGAAATGGCTAAAAAGACATGTTTTATCATCGTAACCCCAATAAATAATTGTCAAATGTATTTAAAAATCAATTTTAAACGATATTGTTTTAGCGTGTTATGAAATATGTTTTAACTTGATTTGGGTATTATTCGAAGGTCTTACATGGTGAACCCTCAATTTTTAGTTATTTCCAACGTACATGTTAGTTATCAGCCCATTTAAAAAATTTCAATTTTGGACTCAAAATTTGTCGGTATCGAATTCAACACCTTTTGAAATGAGCCATTTTGACATGAAAATTTTGAAATTTTTCAAATCAATTATATTCAGCATGGATGTTGGAAATGGCTAAAAAGTCAAGTTTTCATGGGACCCCCTAAAAAAAAAGGTCAATTTTTTTTAAAAATCAATTTTAAAAAATATTATTTTAGTGTGTTATGAAATAATTTAGAACTTGATTTGCCTATTAATTGAAGGGCTTAACATGGTGAAATCCTAACTTTTAGTCATTCCCAACATCCTCCGATACGCCCATTTAAAAAACTTCAATTTTCAACTCAAAATTTGTCGGGTTCGAAGGCAACACCTATCGAAATGAACCATTTTGACATGAAAATTTCAAAAAGTTTCAAATCGATTAATGTTCGACATGCATGTTGGTTGCGAAAAAGCCTAGTTTCATCACTGTAACGCCTATAAATAATGGTCAAATGTATTTAAAAATCAAATTTACACGATATTGTTTTAGCCTCTTAAGAAATAGTTTTTTACTTTATTTGGATATTATTTGAAGGTCTTTACATGGTGAACCCTCAATTTTTAGTAATTTCTAACATGTACGTCAGTTATCACCCCATTTAAAAAATTTGAATTTTCAACTCAAAATTTGTCGGTTTCGAATGCAACACCTATTGCAATGAGCCATTTTAACCTGAAAATTTCAAAAAATTTCAAATCGATTACTATTCGACATGCATGTTGGAAATGGCTTAAAAGACATGTTTTATCATCGTAACCCCTATAAATAATGGTCAAATGTATTTAAAAAACAATTTTAGACGATATTGTTTTAGCGTGTTATGAAATATTTTTTAACTTGATTTGGATATTATTTGAAGGGCTTAACATGGTGAACCCTCAATTTTTAGTCATTTCCAACATGTACGTCAGTTATCACCCCATTTAAAAAATTTCAATTTTCAACTCAAAATTTGTCGGTTTCGAACGCAACACCTATTGAAATGAGCCATTTTAACCTGAAAATTTCAAAAAAGTTCAAATCGATTACTATTCGACATGCATGTTGGAAATGGCTTAAAAGACATGTTTTATCATCGTAACCCCTATAAATAATGGTCAAATGTATTTAAAAATCAATTTTAGACGATATTGTTTTAGCGTGTTATGAAATATTTTTTAACTTGATTTGGATATTATTTGAAGGGCTTAACATGGTGAACCCTCAATTTTTAGTCATTTCCAACATGTACGTCGCTTATCACCCCATTTAAAAAATTTCAATTTTCAACTCAAAATTTGTCGGTTTCGAATGCAACACCTATTGAAATGAGCCATTTTGACCTAAAAATTTCAAAAATTTTCAAATCGATTACTATTCGACATGCATGTTGGAAATGGCTAAAAACACATGTTTTATCATCGTAACCCCAATAAATAATGGTCAAATTCATTTAAAAATCAATTTTAAACGATATTGTTTTAGCGTGTTATGAAATATTGTTTAACTTGATTTGGTTATTATTCGAAGGTCTTACATGGTGAACCATCAATTTTTAGTCATTTCCAACGTACACGTTAGTTATCAGCCCATTTAAAAAATTTCAATTTTGAACTCAAAATTTGTCGGTATCGAATGCAACACCTTTTGAAATGAGCCATTTTGATATGAAATTTTTGAAAATTTTCAAATCAATTATATTCAGCATGGATGTTGGAAATGGCTAAAAAGTCAAGTTTTATCATGGTAACCCCTATAAATAATGGTCAATTGTATTTAAAAATCAATTTTAGAAGATATTGTTTTAGTGTGTTATGAAGTAATTTTGAACTTGATTTGCCTATTATTTGAATGGATTAACATGGTGAAATCTTAACTTTTAGTCATTCCCAAAATGCACGTCAGATATCAGCCCATTTAAAAAACTTCAATTCTGCACTCAAATTTGTCGGGATCGAAGGCAACACCTATTGAAATGAACCATTTTGAAATGAAAATTTCAAAAAGTTTCAAAACGATTAATGTTCGACATGCATGTTGGTGGCTAAAAAGCCTAGTTTCATCATTGTACCCCCTATAAATAATGGTCAAATGTATTTAAAAATCAAATTTACATGATATTGTTTTAGCCTCTTAAGAAATATTTTTTTACTTTATGTGGATATTATTTGATAGGCTTAACATGGTGAACCCTCAATTTTTAGTCATTTCCAACATGTACGTCAGTTATCACCCCATTTAAAAAATTTCAATTTTCAACTCAAAATTTGTCGGTTTCGAATGCAACACCTATTGAAATGAGCCATTTTGACCTGAAAATTTGAAAAATTTTCAAATCGATTACTATTCGACAGGCATGTTGGAAATGGCTAAAAAGGCATGTTTTATCATCGTAACCCCAATAAATAATGGTCAAATGTATTTAAAAATCAATTTTAAACGATATTGTTTTAGCGTGTTATGAAATATTTTTTAACTTGATTTGGTTATTATTCGCAGGTCTTAACATGGTGAACCCTCAATTTTTAGTCATTTCCAACGTACACGTTAGTTATTAGCCCATTTAAAATTTTCAATTTTGAACTCAAAATTTGTCGGTATCGAATGCAACACCTTTTGAAATGAGCCATTTTGACATGAAAATTTCAAAAAGTTTCAAATCGATTAATGTTCGACATGCATGTTGGTGGCTAAAAACCCTAGTTTCATCATTGTAACCCCTATAAATAATGGTCAAATGTATTTAAAAATCAAATTTACACGATATTGTTTTAGCCTCTTAAGAAATAGTTTTTTACTTTATTTGGATATTATTTGAAGGTCTTTACATGGTGAACCCTCAATTTTTAGTAATTTCTAACATGTACGTCAGTTATCACCCCATTTAAAAAATTTGAATTTTCAACTCAAAATTTGTCGGTTTCGAATGCAACACCTATTGCAATGAGCCATTTTAACCTGAAAATTTCAAAAAATTTCAAATCGATTACTATTCGACATGCATGTTGGAAATGGCTTAAAAGACATGTTTTATCATCGTAACCCCTATAAATAATGGTCAAATGTATTTAAAAAACAATTTTAGACGATATTGTTTTAGCGTGTTATGAAATATTTTTTAACTTGATTTGGATATTATTTGAAGGGCTTAACATGGTGAACCCTCAATTTTTAGTCATTTCCAACATGTACGTCGCTTATCACCCCATTTAAAAAATTTCAATTTTCAACTCAAAATTTGTCGGTTTCGAACGCAACACCTATTGAAATGAGCCATTTTGACCTGAAAATTTCAAAAAAGTTCAAATCGATTACTATTCGACATGCATGTTGGAAATGGCTTAAAAGACATGTTTTATCATCGTAACCCCTATAAATAATGGTCAAATGTATTTAAAAATCAATTTTAGACGATATTGTTTTAGCGTGTTATGAAATATTTTTTAACTTGATTTGGATATTATTTGAAGGGCTTAACATGGTGAACCCTCAATTTTTAGTCATTTCCAACATGTACGTCGCTTTATCACCCCATTTAAAAAATTTCAATTTTCAACTCAAAATTTGTCGGTTTCGAATGCAACACCTATTGAAATGAGCCATTTTGACCTAAAAATTTCAAAAATTTTCAAATCGATTACTATTCGACATGCATGTTGGAAATGGCTAAAAACACATGTTTTATCATCGTAACCCCAATAAATAATGGTCAAATTCATTTAAAAATCAATTTTAAACGATATTGTTTTAGCGTGTTATGAAATATTGTTTAACTTGATTTGGTTATTATTCGAAGGTCTTACATGGTGAACCATCAATTTTTAGTCATTTCCAACGTACACGTTAGTTATCGGCCATTTAAAAAATTTCAATTTTGAACTCAAAATTTGTCGGTATCGAATGCAACACCTTTTGAAATGAGCCATTTTGATATGAAATTTTTGAAAATTTTCAAATCAATTATATTCAGCATGGATGTTGGAAATGGCTAAAAAGTCAAGTTTTATCATGGTAACCCCTATAAATAATGGTCAATTGTATTTAAAAATCAATTTTAGAAGATATTGTTTTAGTGTGTTATGAAGTAATTTTGAACTTGATTTGCCTATTATTTGAATGGATTAACATGGTGAAATCTTAACTTTTAGTCATTCCCAAAATGCACGTCGATATCGGCCCATTTAAAAAACTTCAATTTTCAACTCAAATTTGTCGGGATCGAAGGCAACACCTATTGAAATGAACCATTTTGAAATGAAAATTTCAAAAAGTTTCAAAACGATTAATGTTCGACATGCATGTTGGTGGCTAAAAAGCCTAGTTTCATCATTGTACCCCCTATAAATAATGGTCAAATGTATTTAAAAATCAAATTTACATGATATTGTTTTAGCCTCTTAAGAAATATTTTTTTACTTTATGTGGATATTATTTGATAGGGCTTAACATGGTGAACCCTCAATTTTTAGTCATTTCCAACATGTACGTCGGTTATCACCCCATTTAAAAAATTTCAATTTTCAACTCAAAATTTGTCGGTTTCGAATGCAACACCTATTGAAATGAGCCATTTTGACCTCGAAAATTTGAAAAATTTTCAAATCGATTACTATTCGACATGCATGTTGGAAATGGCTAAAAAGGCATGTTTTATCATCGTAACCCCAATAAATAATGGTCAAATGTATTTAAAAATCAATTTTAAACGATATTGTTTTAGCGTGTTATGAAATATTTTTTAACTTGATTTGGTTATTATTCGCGAGTCTTAACATGGTGAACCCTCAATTTTTAGTCATTTCCAACGTACACGTTAGTTATTAGCCCATTTAAAATTTTCAATTTTGAACTCAAAATTTGTCGGTATCGAATGCAACACCTTTTGAAATGAGCCATTTTGACATGAAAATTTCAAAAAGTTTCAAATCGATTAATGTTCGACATGCATGTTGGTGGCTAAAAACCCTAGTTTCATCATTGTAACCCCTATAAATAATGGTCAAATGTATTTAAAAATCAAATTTACACGATATTGTTTTAGCCTCTTAAGAAATAGTTTTTTACTTTATTTGGATATTATTTGAAGGTCTTTACATGGTGAACCCTCAATTTTTAGTAATTTCTAACATGTACGTCAGTTATCACCCCATTTAAAAAATTTGAATTTTCAACTCAAAATTTGTCGGTTTCGAATGCAACACCTATTGCAATGAGCCATTTTAACCTCGAAAATTTCAAAAAATTTCAAATCGATTACTATTCGACATGCATGTTGGAAATGGCTTAAAAGACATGTTTTATCATCGTAACCCCTATAAATAATGGTCAAATGTATTTAAAAAACAATTTTAGACGATATTGTTTTAGCGTGTTATGAAATATTTTTTAACTTGATTTGGATATTATTTGAAGGGCTTAACATGGTGAACCCTCAATTTTTAGTCATTTCCAACATGTACGTCAGTTATCACCCCATTTAAAAAATTTCAATTTTCAACTCAAAATTTGTCGGTTTCGAACGCAACACCTATTGAAATGAGCCATTTTGACCTGAAAATTTCAAAAAGTTTCAAATCGATTACTATTCGACATGCATGTTGGAAATGGCTTAAAAGACATGTTTTATCATCGTAACCCCTATAAATAATGGTCAAATGTATTTAAAAATCAATTTTAGACGATATTGTTTTAGCGTGTTATGAAATATTTTTTAACTTGATTTGGATATTATTTGAAGGGCTTAACATGGTGAACCCTCAATTTTTAGTCATTTCCAACATGTACGTCAGTTATCACCCCATTTAAAAAATTTCAATTTTCAACTCAAAATTTGTCGGTTTCGAATGCAACACCTATTGAAATGAGCCATTTTGACCTAAAAATTTCAAAAATTTTCAAATCGATTACTATTCGACATGCATGTTGGAAATGGCTAAAAACACATGTTTTATCATCGTAACCCCAATAAATAATGGTCAAATTCATTTAAAAATCAATTTTAAACGATATTGTTTTAGCGTGTTATGAAATATTGTTTAACTTGATTTGGTTATTATTCGAAGGTCTTACATGGTGAACCATCAATTTTTAGTCATTTCCAACGTACACGTTAGTTATCAGCCCATTTAAAAAATTTCAATTTTGAACTCAAAATTTGTCGGTATCGAATGCAACACCTTTTGAAATGAGCCATTTTGACATGAAATTTTTGAAATTTTTCAAATCAATTATATTCAGCATGGATGTTGGAAATGGCTAAAAAGTCAAGTTTTATCATGGTAACCCCTATAAGTAATGGTCAATTGTATTTAAAAATCAATTTTAGAAGATATTGTTTTAGTGTGTTATGAAATAATTTTGAACATGATTTGCCTATTATTTGAAGGGCTTAACATGGTGAAATCTCAACTTTTAGTAATTCCCAACATGCTCGTCTGTTATCAGCCCATTTAAAAAACTTCAATTTTCAACTCAAAAATTGTCGGGTTCGAAGGCAACACCTATTGAAATGAACCATTTTGACATGAAAATTTCAAAAAGTTTCAAATCGATTAATGTTCGACATGCATGTTGGTGGCTAAAAAGCCAAGTTTCATCATTGTACCCCCTATAAATAATGGTCAAATGTATTTAAAAGTCAAATTTACACGATATTGTTTTAGCCTCTTAAGAAATATTTTTTTACTTGTATGTGGATATTATTTGAAGGGCTTAACATGGTGAACCCTCAATTTTTAGTCATTTCCAACATGTACGTCAGTTTTCACCCCATTTAAAAAATTTCAATTTTCAACTCAAAATTTGTCGGTTTCGAATGCAACACCTATTGAAATGAGCCATTTTGACCTGAAAATTTCAAAAATTTTCAAATCGATTACTATTCGACATGCATGTTGGAAATGGCTAAAAAGACATGTTTTATCACCGTAACCCCAATAAATAATGGTAAAATGTATTTAAAAATCAATTTAAACGATATTGTTGTAGCGTGTTATGAAATATTTTTTAACTTGATTTGGTTATTATTCGCAGGTCTTAACATGGTGAACCCTCAATTTTTAGCCATTTCCAACGTACACGTTAGTTATCGGCCCATTTAAAATTTTCAATTTTGAACTCAAAATTTGTCGGGTGCGAAGGCAACACCTATTGAAATGAACCATTTTGACATGAATATTTCAAAAAGTTTCAAATCGATTAATGTTCGACATGCATGTTGGTGGCTAAAAAGCTTAGTTTCATCATTGTACCCCCTATAAATAATGGTCAAATGTATTTAAAAATCAAATTTACACGATATTGTTTTAGCCTCTTAAGAAATATTTTTTTACTGTATGTGGATATTATTTGAAGGGCTTAACATGGTGAACCCTCAATTTTTAGTCATTTCCAACATGTACGTCAGTTATCACCCCATTTAAAAAATTTCAATTTTCAACTCAAAATTTGTCGGTTTCGAATGCAACACCTATTGAAATGAGCCATTTTGACTCGAAAATTTCAAAAATTTTCAAATCGATTACTATTCGACATGCATGTTGGAAATGGCTAAAAAGGCATGTTTTATCATCGTAACCCCAATAAATAATGGTCAAATGTATTTAAAAATCAATTTTAAACGATATTGTTTTAGCGTGTTATGAAATATTTTTTAACTTGATTTGGTTATTATTCGCAGTGTCTTAACATGGTGAACCCTCAATTTTTAGTCATTTCCAACGTACACGTGAGTTATTAGCCCATTTAAAATTTTCAATTTTGAACTCAAAATTTGTCGGTATCGAATGCAACACCTTTTGAAATGAGCCATTTTGACATGAAAATTTCAAAAAGTTTCAAATCGATTAATGTTCGACATGCATGTTGGTGGCTAAAAACCCTAGTTTCATCATTGTAACCCCTATAAATAATGGTCAAATGTATTTAAAAATCAAATTTACACGATATTGTTTTAGCCTCTTAAGAAATATTTTTTACTGTATGTGGATATTATTTGAAGGGCTTAACATGGTGAACCCTCAATTTTTAGTCATTTCCAACATGTACGTCGCTTATCAACCCATTTAAAAAATTTCAATTTTCAACTCAAAATTTGTCGGTTTCGAATGCAACACCTATTGAAATGAGCCATTTTGACTCGAAAATTTCAAAAATTTTCAAATCGATTACTATTCGACATGCATGTTGGAAATGTCTAAAAAGATATGTTTTATCACCGTAACCCCAATAAATAATGGTCAAATGTATTTAAAAATCAATTTTAAACGATATTGTTGTAGCGTGTTATGAAATATTTTTTAACTTGATTTGGTTATTATTCGCGAGTCTTAACATGGTGAACCCTCAATTTTTAGCCATTTCCAACGTACACGTTAGTTATCAGCCCATTTAAAATTTTCAATTTTGAACTCAAAATTTGTCGGGTGCGAAGGCAACACCTATTGAAATGAACCATTTTGACATGAAAATTTCAAAAAGTTTCAAATCGATTAATGTTCGACATGCATGTTGGTGGCTAAAAACCCTAGTTTCATCATTGTAACCCCTATAAATAATGGTCAAATGTATTTAAAAATCAAATTTACACGATATTGTTTTAGCCTCTCAAGAAATATTTTTGTACTTTATTTGTATATTATTTGAAGGGCTTAACATGGTGAACCCTCAATTTTTAGTCATTTCCAACATGTACGTCGGTTATCACCCCATTTCAAAAAATTTCAATTTTCAACTCAAAATTTGTCGGTTTCGAATGCAACACCTATTGGAATGAGCCATTTTGACTCGAAAATTTCAAAAAATTTCAAATCGATTACTATTCGACATGCATGTTGGAAATGGCTTAAAAGACATGTTTTATCATCGTAACCCCTATAAATAATGGTCAAATGTATTTAAAAATCAATTTTAAACGATATTGTTTTAGCGTGTTATGAAATATTTTTTAACTTGATTTGGTTATTATTCGAAGGTCTTACATGGTGAACCCTCAATTATTTGTCATTTCCAACGTACACGTTAGTTATCAGCCCATTTAAAAAATTTCAATTTTGAACTCAAAATTTGTCTGTATCAAATGCAACACCTTTTGAAATGAGCCATTTTGACATGAAATTTTTGAAATTTTTCAAATCAATTATATTCAGCATAGATGTTGGAAATGGCTAAAAAGTCAAGTTTTATCATGGTAACCCCTATAAGTAATGGTCAATTGTATTTAAAAATCAATTTTAGAAGATATTGTTTTAGTGTGTTATGAAATAATTTTGAACATGATTTGCCTATTATTTGAAGGGCTTAACATGGTGAAATCTCAACTTTTAGTCATTCCCAACATGCTCGTCTGTTATCAGCCCATTTAAAAAACTTCAATTTTCAACTCAAAAATTGTCGGGTTCGAAGGCAACACCTATTGAAATGAACCATTTTGACATGAAAATTTCAAAAAGTTTCAAATCGATTAATGTTCGACATGCATGTTGGTGGCTAAAAAGCCTAGTTTCATCATTGTACCCCCTATAAATAATGGTCAAATGTATTTAAAAGTCAAATTTACACGATATTGTTTTAGCCTCTTAAGAAATATTTTTTTACTTGTATGTGGATATTATTTGAAGGGCTTAACATGGTGAACCCTCAATTTTTAGTCATTTCCAACATGTACGTCGTTTTCACCCCATTTAAAAAATTTCAATTTTCAACTCAAAATTTGTCGGTTTCGAATGCAACACCTATTGAAATGAGCCATTTTGACCTGAAAATTTCAAAAATTTTCAAATCGATTACTATTCGACATGCATGTTGGAAATGGCTAAAAAGACATGTTTTATCACCGTAACCCCAATAAATAATGGTCAAATTTATTTAAAAATCAATTTAAACGATATTGTTGTAGCGTGTTATGAAATATTTTTTAACTTGATTTGGTTATTATTCGCAGGGTCTTAACATGGTGAACCCTCAATTTTTAGCCATTTCCAACGTACACGTTAGTTATCAGCCCATTTAAAATTTTCAATTTTGAACTCAAAATTTGTCGGTATCGAATGCAACACCTTTTGAAATAAGCCATTTTGACATGAAAATTTCAAAAAGTTTCAAATCGATTAATGTTCGACATGCATGTTGGTGGCTAAAAACCCTAGTTTCATCATTGTAACCCCTATAAATAATGGTCAAATGTATTTAAAAATCAAATTTACACGATATTGTTTTAGCCTCTTAAGAAATATTTTTTACTGTATGTGGATATTATTTGAAGGGCTTAACATGGTGAACCCTCAATTTTTAGTCATTTCCAACATGTACGTCAGTTATCACCCCATTTAAAAAATTTCAATTTTCAACTCAAAATTTGTCGGTTTCGAATGCAACACCTATTGAAATGAGCCATTTTGACCCGAAAATTTCAAAAATTTTCAAATCGATTACTATTCGACATGCATGTTGGAAATGTCTAAAAAGATATGTTTTATCACCGTAACCCCAATAAATAATGGTCAAATGTATTTAAAAATCAATTTTAAACGATATTGTTGTAGCGTGTTATGAAATATTTTTTAACTTGATTTGGTTATTATTCGCAGGTCTTAACATGGTGAACCCTCAATTTTTAGCCATTTCCAACGTACACGTTAGTTATCGGCCCATTTAAAATTTTCAATTTTGAACTCAAAATTTGTCGGGTGCGAAGGCAACACCTATTGAAATGAACCATTTTGACATGAATATTTCAAAAAGTTTCAAATCGATTAATGTTCGACATGCATGTTGGTGGCTAAAAAGCTTAGTTTCATCATTGTACCCCCTATAAATAATGGTCAAATGTATTTAAAAATCAAATTTACACGATATTGTTTTAGCCTCTTAAGAAATATTTTTTTACTGTATGTGGATATTATTTGAAGGGCTTAACATGGTGAACCCTCAATTTTTAGTCATTTCCAACATGTACGTCAGTTTTCACCCCATTTAAAAAATTTCAATTTTCAACTCAAAATTTGTCGGTTTCGAATGCAACACCTATTGAAATGAGCCATTTTGACCTGAAAATTTCAAAAATTTTCAAATCGATTACTATTCGACAGGCATGTTGGAAATGGCTAAAAAGGCATGTTTTATCATCGTAACCCCAATAAATAATGGTCAAATGTATTTAAAAATCAATTTTAAACGATATTGTTTTAGCGTGTTATGAAATATTTTTTAACTTGATTTGGTTATTATTCGCGAGTCTTAACATGGTGAACCCTCAATTTTTAGTCATTTCCAACGTACACGTGAGTTATTAGCCCATTTAAAATTTTCAATTTTGAACTCAAAATTTGTCGGTATCGAATGCAACACCTTTTGAAATGAGCCATTTTGACATGAAAATTTCAAAAAGTTTCAAATCGATTAATGTTCGACATGCATGTTGGTGGCTAAAAACCCTAGTTTCATCATTGTAACCCCTATAAATAATGGTCAAATGTATTTAAAAATCAAATTTACACGATATTGTTTTAGCCTCTTAAGAAATATTTTTTATCGTTATGTGGATATTATTTGAAGGGCTTAACATGGTGAACCCTCAATTTTTAGTCATTTCCAACATGTACGTCGGTTATCACCCCATTTAAAAAATTTCAATTTTCAACTCAAAATTTGTCGGTTTCGAATGCAACACCTATTGAAATGAGCCATTTTGACTCGAAAATTTCAAAAATTTTCAAATCGATTACTATTCGACATGCATGTTTGAAATGTCTAAAAAGATATGTTTTATCACCGTAACCCCAATAAATAATGGTCAAATGTATTTAAAAATCAATTTTAAACGATATTGTTGTAGCGTGTTATGAAATATTTTTTAACTTGATTTGGTTATTATTCGCGAGTCTTAACATGGTGAACCCTCAATTTTTAGCCATTTCCAACGTACACGTTAGTTATCAGCCCATTTAAAATTTTAAATTTTGAACTCAAAATTTGTCGGGTGCGAAGGCAACACCTATTGAAATGAAACATTTTGACATGAAAATTTCAAAAAGTTTCAAATCGATTAATGTTCGACATGCATGTTGGTGGCTAAAAACCCTAGTTTCATCATTGTAACCCCTATAAATAATGGTCAAATGTATTTAAAAATCAAATTTACACGATATTGTTTTAGCCTCTGAAGAAATATTTTTGTACTTTATTTGTATATTATTTGAAGGGCTTAACATGGTGAACCCTCAATTTTTAGTCATTTCCAACATGTACGTCAGTTATCACCCCATTTCAAAAAAATTCAATTTTCAACTCAAAATTTGTCGGTTTCGAATGCAACACCTATTGGAATGAGCCATTTTGACTCGAAAATTTCAAAAAATTTCAAATCGATTACTATTCGACATGCATGTTGGAAATGGCTTAAAAGACATGTTTTATCATCGTAACCCCTATAAATAATGGTCAAATGTATTTAAAAATCAATTTTAAACGATATTGTTTTAGCGTGTTATGAAATATTTTTTAACTTGATTTGGTTATTATTCAAAGGTCTTACATGGTGAACCCTCAATTATTTGTCATTTCCAACGTACACGTTAGTTATCGCCCCATTTAAAAAATTTCAATTTTGAACTCAAAATTTGTCTGTATCAAATGCAACACCTTTTGAAATGAGCCATTTTGACATGAAATTTTTGAAATTTTTCAAATCAATTATATTCAGCATAGATGTTGGAAATGGCTAAAAAGTCAAGTTTTATCATGGTAACCCCTATAAGTAATGGTCAATTGTATTTAAAAATCAATTTTAGAAGATATTGTTTTAGTGTGTTATGAAATAATTTTGAACATGATTTGCCTATTATTTGAAGGGCTTAACATGGTGAAATCTCAACTTTTAGTCATTCCCAACATGCTCGTCTGTTATCAGCCCATTTAAAAAACTTCAATTTTCAACTCAAAAATTGTCGGGTTCGAAGGCAACACCTATTGAAATGAACCATTTTGACATGAATATTTCAAAAAGTTTCAAATCGATTAATGTTCGACATGCATGTTGGTGGCTAAAAAGCCTAGTTTCATCATTGTACCCCCTATAAATAATGGTCAAATGTATTTAAAAGTCAAATTTACACGATATTGTTTTAGCCTCTTAAGAAATATTTTTTTACTGTATGTGGATATTATTTGAAGGGCTTAACATGGTGAACCCTCAATTTTTAGTCATTTCCAACATGTACGTCAGTTTTCACCCCATTTAAAAAATTTCAATTTTCAACTCAAAATTTGTCGGTTTCGAATGCAACACCTATTGAAATGAGCCATTTTGACCTGAAAATTTCAAAAATTTTCAAATCGATTACTATTCGACATGCATGTTGGAAATGGCTAAAAAGACATGTTTTATCACCGTAACCCCAATAAATAATGGTCAAATGTATTTAAAAATCAATTTAAACGATATTGTTGTAGCGTGTTATGAAATATTTTTTAACTTGATTTGGTTATTATTCGCAGGTCTTAACATGGTGAACCCTCAATTTTTAGCCATTTCCAACGTACACGTTAGTTATCAGCCCATTTAAAATTTTCAATTTTGAACTCAAAATTTGTCGGGTGCGAAGGCAACACCTATTGAAATGAACCATTTTGACATGAATATTTCAAAAAGTTTCAAATCGATTAATGTTCGACATGCATGTTGGTGGCTAAAAAGCTTAGTTTCATCATTGTACCCCCTATAAATAATGGTCAAATGTATTTAAAAATCAAATTTACACGATATTGTTTTAGCCTCTTAAGAAATATTTTTTTACTGTATGTGGATATTATTTGAAGGGCTTAACATGGTGAACCCTCAATTTTTAGTCATTTCCAACATGTACGTCAGTTATCACCCCATTTAAAAAATTTCAATTTTACACTCAAAATTTGTCGGTTTCGAATGCAACACCTATTGAAATGAGCCATTTTGACCTGAAAATTTCAAAAAATTTCAAATCGATTACTATTCGACATGCATGTTGGAAATGTCTAAAAAGATATGTTTTATCACCGTAACCCCAATAAATAATGGTCAAATGTATTTAAAAATCAATTTTAAACGATATTGTTGTAGCGTGTTATGAAATATTTTTTAACTTGATTTGGTTATTATTCGCGAGTCTTAACATGGTGAACCCTCAATTTTTAGCCATTTCCAACGTACACGTTAGTTATCAGCTCATTTAAAATTTTCAATTTTGAACTCAAAATTTGTCGGGTGCGAAGGCAACACCTATTGAAATGAACCATTTTGACATGAAAATTTCAAAAAGTTTCAAATCGATTAATGTTCGACATGCATGTTGGTGGCTAAAAACCCTAGTTTCATCATTGTAACCCCTATAAATAATGGTCAAATGTATTTAAAAATCAAATTTACACGATATTGTTTTAGCCTCCGAAGAAATATTTTTGTACTTTATTTGTATATTATTTGAAGGGCTTAACATGGTGAACCCTCAATTTTTAGTCATTTCCAACATGTACGTCGCTTATCACCCCATTTCAAAAAAATTCAATTTTCAACTCAAAATTTGTCGGTTTCGAATGCAACACCTATTGGAATGAGCCATTTTGACCTGAAAATTTCAAAAAATTTCAAATCGATTACTATTCGACATGCATGTTGGAAATTGCTTAAAAGACATGTTTTATCATCGTAACCCCTATAAATAATGGTCAAATGTATTTAAAAATCAATTTTAAACGATATTGTTTTCGCGTGTTATGAAATATTTTTTAACTTGATTTTGTTATTATTCGAAGGTCTTACATGGTGAACCCTCAATTATTTGTCATTTCCAACGTACACGTTAGTTATCAGCCCATTTAAAAAATTTCAATTTTGAACTCAAAATTTGTCTGTATAAAATGCAACACCTTTTGAAATGAGCCCTTTTGACATGAAATTTTTGAAATTTTTCAAATCAATTATATTCAGCATAGATGTTGGAAATGGCTAAAAAGTCAAGTTTTATCATGGTAACCCCTATAAGTAATGGTCAATTGTATTTAAAAATCAATTTTAGAAGATATTGTTTTAGTGTGTTATGAAATAATTTTGAACATGATTTGCCTATTATTTGAAGGGCTTAACATGGTGAAATCTCAACTTTTAGTCATTCCCGACATGCTCGTCCGTTATCGCCCATTTAAAAAACTTCAATTTTCAACTCAAAATTTGTCGGGTTCGAAGGCAACACCTATTGAAATGAACCATTTTGACATCAAAATTTCAAAAAGTTTCAAATCGATTAATGTTCGACATGCATGTTGGTGGCTAAAAAGCCTAGTTTCATCATTGTACCCCCTATAAATAATGGTCAAATGTATTTAAAAGTCAAATTTACACGATATTGTTTTAGCCTCTTAAGAAATATTTTTTTACTGTATGTGGATATTATTTGAAGGGCTTAACATGGTGAACCCTCAATTTTTAGTCATTTCCAACATGTACGTCAGTTTTCACCCCATTTAAAAAATTTCAATTTTCAACTCAAAATTTGTCGGTTTCGAATGCAACACCTATTGAAATGAGCCATTTTGACCTGAAAATTTCAAAAATTTTCAAATCGATTACTATTCGACATGCATGTTGGAAATGGCTAAAAAGACATGTTTTATCACCGTAACCCCAATAAATAATGGTCAAATGTATTTAAAAATCAATTTAAACGATATTGTTGTAGCGTGTTATGAAATATTTTTTAACTTGATTTGGTTATTATTCGCAGTCTTAACATGGTGAACCCTCAATTTTTAGCCATTTCCAACGTACACGTTAGTTATCAGCCATTTAAAATTTTCAATTTTGAACTCAAAATTTGTCGGGTGCGAAGGCAACACCTATTGAAATGAACCATTTTGACATGAATATTTCAAAAAGTTTCAAATCGATTAATGTTCGACATGCATGTTGGTGGCTAAAAAGCTTAGTTTCATCATTGTACCCCCTATAAATAATGGTCAAATGTATTTAAAAATCAAATTTACACGATATTGTTTTAGCCTCTTAAGAAATATTTTTTTACTTGTATGTGGATATTATTTGAAGGGCTTAACATGGTGAACCCTCAATTTTTAGTCATTTCCAACATGTACGTCGATTATCACCCCATTTAAAAAATTTCAATTTTCAACTCAAAATTTGTCGGTTTCGAATGCAACACCTATTGAAATGAGCCATTTTGACCTGAAAATTTCAAAAATTTTCAAATCGATTACTATTCGACATGCATGTTGGAAATGTCTAAAAAGATATGTTTTATCACCGTAACCCCAATAAATAATGGTCAAATGTATTTAAAAATCAATTTTAAACGATATTGTTGTAGCGTGTTATGAAATATTTTTTAACTTGATTTGGTTATTATTCGCGAGTCTTAACATGGTGAACCCTCAATTTTTAGCCATTTCCAACGTACACGTTAGTTATCAGCCATTTAAAATTTTCAATTTTGAACTCAAAATTTGTCGGGTGCGAAGGCAACACCTATTGAAATGAACCATTTTGACATGAAAATTTCAAAAAGTTTCAAATCGATTAATGTTCGACATGCATGTTGGTGGCTAAAAACCCTAGTTTCATCATTGTAACCCCTATAAATAATGGTCAAATGTATTTAAAAATCAAATTTACACGATATTGTTTTAGCCTCTGAAGAAATATTTTTGTACTTTATTTGTATATTATTTGAAGGGCTTAACATGGTGAACCCTCAATTTTTAGTCATTTCCAACATGTACGTCAGTTATCACCCCATTTCAAAAAAATTCAATTTTCAACTCAAAAATTTGTCGGTTTCGAATGCAACACCTATTGGAATGAGCCATTTTGACTCGAAAATTTCAAAAAATTTCAAATCGATTACTATTCGACATGCATGTTGGAAATGGCTTAAAAGACATGTTTTATCATCGTAACCCCTATAAATAATGGTCAAATGTATTTAAAAATCAATTTTAAACGATATTGTTTTCGCGTGTTATGAAATATTTTTTAACTTGATTTTGTTATTATTCGAAGGTCTTACATGGTGAACCCTCAATTATTTGTCATTTCCAACGTACACGTTAGTTATCAGCCCATTTAAAAAATTTCAATTTTGAACTCAAAATTTGTCTGTATCAAATGCAACACCTTTTGAAATGAGCCATTTTGACATGAAATTTTTGAAATTTTTCAAATCAATTATATTCAGCATAGATGTTGGAAATGGCTAAAAAGTCAAGTTTTATCATGGTAACCCCTATAAGTAATGGTCAATTGTATTTAAAAATCAATTTTAGAAGATATTGTTTTAGTGTGTTATGAAATAATTTTGAACATGATTTGCCTATTATTTGAAGGGCTTAACATGGTGAAATCTCAACTTTTAGTCATTCCCGACATGCTCGTCTGTTATCAGCCCATTTAAAAAACTTCAATTTTCAACTCAAAATTTGTCGGGTTCGAAGGCAACACCTATTGAAATGAACCATTTTGACATCAAAATTTCAAAAAGTTTCAAATCGATTAATGTTCGACATGCATGTTGGTGGCTAAAAAGCCTAGTTTCATCATTGTACCCCCTATAAATAATGGTCAAATGTATTTAAAAGTCAAATTTACACGATATTGTTTTAGCCTCTTAAGAAATATTTTTTTACTTGTATGTGGATATTATTTGAAGGGCTTAACATGGTGAACCCTCAATTTTTAGTCATTTCCAACATGTACGTCAGTTTTCACCCCATTTAAAAAATTTCAATTTTCAACTCAAAATTTGTCGGTTTCGAATGCAACACCTATTGAAATGAGCCATTTTGACTCGAAAATTTCAAAAATTTTCAAATCGATTACTATTCGACATGCATGTTGGAAATGGCTAAAAAGACATGTTTTATCACCGTAACCCCAATAAATAATGGTCAAATGTATTTAAAAATCAATTTAAACGATATTGTTGTAGCGTGTTATGAAATATTTTTTAACTTGATTTGGTTATTATTCGCAGGTCTTAACATGGTGAACCCTCAATTTTTAGCCATTTCCAACGTACACATTAGTTATCAGCCCATTTAAAATTTTCAATTTTGAACTCAAAATTTGTCGGGTGCGAAGGCAACACCTATTGAAATGAACCATTTTGACATGAATATTTCAAAAAGTTTCATATCGATTAATGTTCGACATGCATGTTGGTGGCTAAAAAGCTTAGTTTCATCATTGTACCCCCTATAAATAATGGTCAAATGTATTTAAAAATCAAATTTACACGATATTGTTTTAGCCTCTTAAGAAATATTTTTTTACTGTATGTGGATATTATTTGAAGGGCTTAACATGGTGAACCCTCAATTTTTAGTCATTTCCAACATGTACGTCGCTTATCAACCCATTTAAAAAATTTCAATTTTCAACTCAAAATTTGTCGGTTTCGAATGCAACACCTATTGAAATGAGCCATTTTGACCTGAAAATTTCAAAAATTTTCAAATCGATTACTATTCGACATGCATGTTGGAAATGTCTAAAAAGACATGTTTTATCACCGTAACCCCAATAAATAATGGTCAAATGTATTTAAAAATCAATTTTAAACGATATTGTTGTAGCGTGTTATGAAATATTTTTTAACTTGATTTGGTTATTATTCGCAGGTCTTAACATGGTGAACCCTCAATTTTTAGCCATTTCCAACGTACACGTTAGTTATCAGCCCATTTAAAATTTTAAATTTTGAACTCAAAATTTGTCGGGTGCGAAGGCAACACCTATTGAAATGAACCATTTTGACATGAAAATTTCAAAAAGTTTCAAATCGATTAATGTTCGACATGCATGTTGGTGGCTAAAAAGCTTAGTTTCATCATTGTACCCCCTATAAATAATGGTCAAATGTATTTAAAAATCAAATTTACACGATATTATTTTAGCCTCTTAAGAAATATTTTTTTACTATATGTGGATATTATTTGAAGGGCTTAACATGGTGAACCCTCAATTTTTAGTCATTTCCAACATGTACGTCAGTTATCACCCCATTTAAAAAATTTGAATTTTCAACTCAAAATTTGTCGGTTTCGAATGCAACACCTATTGAAATGAGCCATTTTGACCTGAAAATTTCAAAAATATTCAAATCGATTACTATTCGACATGCATGTTGGAAATGGCTAAAAAGACATGTTTTATCACCGTAACCCCAAAAAATAATGGTCAAATGTATTTAAAAATCAAATTTACAACGATATTGTTTTAGCGTGTTAAGAAATATTTTTTAACTTGATTTGGTATATTATTCGAAGGGCTTAACATGGTGAACCCTCAATTTTTAGTCATTTCCAACGTACACGTTATCACCCCATTTAAAAAAATTTCAATTTTCAACTCAAAATTTGTCGGTTTCGAATGCAACACCTTTTGAAATGAGCCATTTTGACATGAAAATTTCAAAAAATTTCAAATCGATTACTATTCGACATGCATGTTGGAAATGGCTTAAAAGACATGTTTTATCATCGTAACCCCTATAAATAATGGTCAAATGTATTTAAAAATCAAATTTTAAACGATATTGTTTTAGCGTGTTATGAAATATTTTTTAACTTGATTTGGTTATTATTCGAAGGGCTTAACATGGTGAACCCTCAATTATTTAGTCATTTCCAACAGTACACGTTAGTTATCACCCCATTTAAAAAAAATTCAATTTTGAACTCAAAATTTGTCGTTTCAAATGCAACACCTTTTGAAATGAGCCATTTTGACATGAAAATTTCAAAAATTTTCAAATCGATTACTATTCGACATGCATGTTGGAAATGGCTAAAAAGACAAGTTTTATCATGGTAACCCCTATAAATAATGGTCAAATGTATTTAAAAATCAATTTTAGAAGATATTGTTTTAGTGTGTTATGAAATAATTTTTAACATGATTTGGTTATTATTCGAAGGGCTTAACATGGTGAAATCTCAACTTTTAGTCATTCCCAACATGCTCGTTAGTTATCAGCCCATTTAAAAAACTTCAATTTTCAACTCAAAATTTGTCGGGTTCGAAGGCAACACCTATTGAAATGAACCATTTTGACATGAAAATTTCAAAAAGTTTCAAATCGATTAATGTTCGACATGCATGTTGGTGGCTAAAAAGCCTAGTTTCATCATTGTAACCCCTATAAATAATGGTCAAATGTATTTAAAAATCAAATTTACACGATATTGTTTTAGCCTCTTAAGAAATATTTTTTTACTTTATGTGGATATTATTTGAAGGGCTTAACATGGTGAACCCTCAATTTTTAGTCATTTCCAACATGTACGTCAGTTATCACCCCATTTAAAAAATTTCAATTTTCAACTCAAAATTTGTCGGTTTCGAATGCAACACCTATTGAAATGAGCCATTTTGACCTGAAAATTTCAAAAATTTTCAAATCGATTACTATTCGACATGCATGTTGGAAATGGCTAAAAAGACATGTTTTATCACCGTAACCCCAATAAATAATGGTCAAATGTATTTAAAAATCAATTTTAAACGATATTGTTGTAGCGTGTTATGAAATATTTTTTAACTTGATTTGGTTATTATTCGCAGGTCTTAACATGGTGAACCCTCAATTTTTAGCCATTTCCAACGTACACATTAGTTATCGGCCCATTTAAAATTTTCAATTTTGAACTCAAAATTTGTCGGTGCGAAGGCAACACCTATTGAAATGAACCATTTTGACATGAAAATTTCAAAAAGTTTCATATCGATTAATGTTCGACATGCATGTTGGTGGCTAAAAAGCTTAGTTTCATCATTGTAACCCCTATAAATAATGGTCAAATGTATTTAAAAATCAAATTTACACGATATTGTTTTAGCCTCTTAAGAAATATTTTTTTACTTTATGTGGATATTATTTGAAGGGCTTAACATGGTGAACCCTCAATTTTTAGTCATTTCCAACATGTACGTCGCTTATCACCCCATTTAAAAAATTTCAATTTTCAACTCAAAATTTGTCGGTTTCGAATGCAACACCTATTGAAATGAGCCATTTTGACCTGAAAATTTCAAAAAATTTTCAAATCGATTACTATTCGACATGCATGTTGGAAATGTCTAAAAAGACATGTTTTATCACCGTAACCCCAATAAATAATGGTCAAATGTATTTAAAAATCAATTTTAAACGATATTGTTGTAGCGTGTTATGAAATATTTTTTAACTTGATTTGGTTATTATTCGCGAGGTCTTAACATGGTGAACCCTCAATTTTTAGCCATTTCCAACGTACACGTTAGTTATCGGCCCATTTAAAATTTTCAATTTTGAACTCAAAATTTGTCGGTATCGAATGCAACACCTTTTGAAATGAGCCATTTTGACATGAAAATTTCAAAAAGTTTCAAATCGATTAATGTTCGACATGCATGTTGGTGGCTAAAAAGCCTAGTTTCATCATTGTAACCCCTATAAATAATGGTCAAATGTATTTAAAAATCAAATTTAAACGATATTGGTTTAGCCTCTGAAGAAATATTTTTTTACTTTATTTGGATATTATTTGAAGGGCTTAACATGGTGAACCCTCAATTTTTAGTCATTTCCAACATGTTCGTCAGTTATCACCCCATTTCAAAAAAAAAATTCAATTTTCAACTCAAAATTTGTCGGTTTCGAATGCAACACCTATTGGAATGAGCCATTTTGACCTGAAAATTTCAAAAAATTTCAAATCGATTACTATTCGACATGCATGTTGGAAATGGCTAAAAAGACATGTTTTATCACCGTAACCCCAAAAAATAATGGTCAAATGTATTTAAAAATCAATTTTAAACGATATTGTTGTAGCGTGTTATGAAATATTTTTTAACTTGATTTGGTTATTATTCGCGGTCTTAACATGGTGAACCCTCAATTTTTAGCCATTTCCAACGTACACGTTAGTTATCGGCCCATTTAAAATTTTCAATTTTGAACTCAAAATTTGTCGGTATCGAATGCAACACCTTTTGAAATGAGCCATTTTGACATGAAAATTTCAAAAAGTTTCAAACCGATTAATGTTCGACATGCATGTTGGTGGCTAAAAAGCCTAGTTTCATCATTGTAACCCCTATAAATAATGGTCAAATGTATTTAAAAATCAAATTTAAACGATATTGGTTTAGCCTCTTAAGAAATATTTTTTTACTTTATTTGGATATTATTTGAAGGGCTTAACATGGTGAACCCTCAATTTTTAGTCATTTCCAACATGTTCGTCAGTTATCACCCCATTTCAAAAAAAAATTCAATTTTCAACTCAAAATTTGTCGGTTTCGAATGCAACACCTATTGGAATGAGCCATTTTGACCTGAAAATTTCAAAAAATTTCAAATCGATTACTATTCGACATGCATGTTGGAAATGGCTAAAAAGACATGTTTTATCACCGTAACCCCTATAAATAATGGTCAAATGTATTTAAAAATCAATTTTAAACGATATTGTTGTAGCGTGTTATGAAATATTTTTTAACTTGATTTGGTTATTATTCGCAGGTCTTAACATGGTGAACCCTCAATTTTTAGCCATTTCCAACGTACACGTTAGTTATCAGCCCATTTAAAATTTTCAATTTTGAACTCAAAATTTGTCGGTATCGAATGCAACACCTTTTGAAATGAGCCATTTTCACATGAAAATTTCAAAAAGTTTCAAACCGATTAATGTTCGACATGCATGTTGGTGGCTAAAAAGCCTAGTTTCATCATTGTAACCCCTATAAATAATGGTCAAATGTATTTAAAAATCAAATTTAAACGATATTGGTTTAGCCTCTTAAGAAATATTTTTTTACTTTATTTGGATATTATTTGAAGGGCTTAACATGGTGAACCCTCAATTTTTAGTCATTTCCAACATGTTCGTCAGTTATCACCCCATTTCAAAAAAAATTCAATTTTCAACTCAAAATTTGTCGGTTTCGAATGCAACACCTATTGGAATGAGCCATTTTGACTGAAAATTTCAAAAAATTTCAAATCGATTACTATTCGACATGCATGTTGGAAATGGCTAAAAAGACATGTTTTATCATCGTAACCCCTATAAATAATGGTCAAATGTATTTAAAAATCAATTTTAAACGATATTGTTTTAGCGTGTTATGAAATATTTTTTAACTTGATTTGGTTATTATTCGAGAGGTCTTAACATGGTGAACCCTCAATTTTTAGCCATTTCCAACGTACACGTTAGTTATCGGCCCATTTAAAATTTTCAATTTTGAACTCAAAATTTGTCGGTATCGAATGCAACACCTTTTGAAATGAGCCATTTTGACATGAAAATTTCAAAAAGTTTCAAATCGATTAATGTTCGACATGCATGTTGGTGGCTAAAAAGCCTAGTTTCATCATTGTAACCCCTATAAATAATGGTCAAATGTATTTAAAAATCAAATTTAAACGATATTGGTTTAGCCTCTTAAGAAATATTTTTTTACTTTATTTGGATATTATTTGAAGGGCTTAACATGGTGAACCCTCAATTTTTAGTCATTTCCAACATGTTCGTCAGTTATCACCCCATTTCAAAAAAAATTCAATTTTCAACTCAAAATTTGTCGGTTTCGAATGCAACACCTATTGGAATGAGCCATTTTGACACTGAAAATTTCAAAAAATTTCAAATCGATTACTATTCGACATGCATGTTGGAAATGGCTAAAAAGACATGTTTTATCACCGTAACCCCTATAAATAATGGTCAAATGTATTTAAAAATCAATTTTAAACGATATTGTTGTAGCGTGTTATGAAATATTTTTTAACTTGATTTGGTTATTATTCGCGAGTCTTAACATGGTGAACCCTCAATTTTTAGCCATTTCCAACGTACACGTTAGTTATCGGCCCATTTAAAATTTTCAATTTTGAACTCAAAATTTGTCGGTATCGAATGCAACACCTTTTGAAATGAGCCATTTTCACATGAAAATTTCAAAAAGTTTCAAACCGATTAATGTTCGACATGCATGTTGGTGGCTAAAAAGCCTAGTTTCATCATTGTAACCCCTATAAATAATGGTCAAATGTATTTAAAAATCAAATTTAAACGATATTGGTTTAGCCTCTTAAGAAATATTTTTTTACTTTATTTGGATATTATTTGAAGGGCTTAACATGGTGAACCCTCAATTTTTAGTCATTTCCAACATGTTCGTCAGTTATCACCCCATTTCAAAAAAAATTCAATTTTCAACTCAAAATTTGTCGGTTTCGAATGCAACACCTATTGGAATGAGCCATTTTGACTTGAAAATTTCAAAAAATTTCAAATCGATTACTATTCGACATGCATGTTGGAAATGGCTAAAAAGACATGTTTTATCACCGTAACCCCTATAAATAATGGTCAAATGTATTTAAAAATCAATTTTAAACGATATTGTTGTAGCGTGTTATGAAATATTTTTTAACTTGATTTGGTTATTATTCGCGAGTCTTAACATGGTGAACCCTCAATTTTTAGCCATTTCCAACGTACACGTTAGTTATCAGCCCATTTAAAATTTTCAATTTTGAACTCAAAATTTGTCGGTATCGAATGCAACACCTTTTCAAATGAGCCATTTTCACATGAAAATTTCAAAAAGTTTCAAACCGATTAATGTTCGACATGCATGTTGGTGGCTAAAAAGCCTAGTTTCATCATTGTAACCCCTATAAATAATGGTCAAATGTATTTAAAAATCAAATTTAAACGATATTGGTTTAGCCTCTGAAGAAATATTTTTTTACTTTATTTGGATATTATTTGAAGGGCTTAACATGGTGAACCCTCAATTTTTAGTCATTTCCAACATGTTCGTCAGTTATCACCCCATTTCAAAAAAAATTCAATTTTCAACTCAAAATTTGTCGGTTTCGAATGCAACACCTATTGGAATGAGCCATTTTGACTCGAAAATTTCAAAAAATTTCAAATCGATTACTATTCGACATGCATGTTGGAAATGGCTTAAAAGACATGTTTTATCATCGTAACCCCTATAAATAATGGTCAAATGTATTTAAAAATCAATTTTAAACGATATTGTTTTAGCTTGTTATGAAATATTTTTTAACTTGATTTGGTTATTATTCGAAGGTCTTACATGGTGAACCCTCAATTTTTAGTCATTTCCAACGTACACGTTAGTTATCAGCCCATTTAAAATTTTCAATTTTGAACTCAAAATTTGTCGGTATCGAAGGCAACACCTATTGAAATGAGCCATTTTGACATGAAAATTTCAAAAAGTTTCAAATCGATTAATGTTCGACATGCATGTTGGTGGCTAAAAAGCCTAGTTTCATCATTGTAACCCCTATAAATAATGGTCAAATGTATTTAAAAATCAAATTTAAACGATATTGGTTTAGCCTCTTAAGAAATATTTTTTTACTTTATTTGGATATTATTTGAAGGGCTTAACATGGTGAACCCTCAATTTTTAGTCATTTCCAACATGTTCGTCAGTTATCACCCCATTTCAAAAAAAATTCAATTTTCAACTCAAAATTTGTCGGTTTCGAATGCAACACCTATTGGAATGAGCCATTTTGACCTGAAAATTTCAAAAAATTTCAAATCGATTACTATTCGACATGCATGTTGGAAATGGCTAAAAAGACATGTTTTATCACCGTAACCCCTATAAATAATGGTCAAATGTATTTAAAAATCAATTTTAAACGATATTGTTGTAGCGTGTTATGAAATATTTTTTAACTTGATTTGGTTATTATTCGCGGTCTTAACATGGTGAACCCTCAATTTTTAGCCATTTCCAACGTACACGTTAGTTATCGGCCCATTTAAAATTTTCAATTTTGAACTCAAAATTTGTCGGTATCGAATGCAACACCTTTTGAAATGAGCCATTTTCACATGAAAATTTCAAAAAGTTTCAAACCGATTAATGTTCGACATGCATGTTGGTGGCTAAAAAGCCTAGTTTCATCATTGTAACCCCTATAAATAATGGTCAAATGTATTTAAAAATCAAATTTAAACGATATTGGTTTAGCCTCTGAAGAAATATTTTTTTACTTTATTTGGATATTATTTGAAGGGCTTAACATGGTGAACCCTCAATTTTTAGTCATTTCCAACATGTTCGTCAGTTATCACCCCATTTCAAAAAAAATTCAATTTTCAACTCAAAATTTGTCGGTTTCGAATGCAACACCTATTGGAATGAGCCATTTTGACCGAAAATTTCAAAAAATTTCAAATCGATTACTATTCGACATGCATGTTGGAAATGGCTAAAAAGACATGTTTTATCACCGTAACCCCTATAAATAATGGTCAAATGTATTTAAAAATCAATTTTAAACGATATTGTTGTAGCGTGTTATGAAATATTTTTTAACTTGATTTGGTTATTATTCGCGAGTCTTAACATGGTGAACCCTCAATTTTTAGCCATTTCCAACGTACACGTTAGTTATCGGCCCATTTAAAATTTTCAATTTTGAACTCAAAATTTGTCGGTATCGAATGCAACACCTTTTGAAATGAGCCATTTTCACATGAAAATTTCAAAAAGTTTCAAACCGATTAATGTTCGACATGCATGTTGGTGGCTAAAAAGCCTAGTTTCATCATTGTAACCCCTATAAATAATGGTCAAATGTATTTAAAAATCAAATTTAAACGATATTGGTTTAGCCTCTGAAGAAATATTTTTTTACTTTATTTGGATATTATTTGAAGGGCTTAACATGGTGAACCCTCAATTTTTAGTCATTTCCAACATGTTCGTCAGTTATCACCCCATTTCAAAAAAAATTCAATTTTCAACTCAAAATTTGTCGGTTTCGAATGCAACACCTATTGGAATGAGCCATTTTGACCTGAAAATTTCAAAAAATTTCAAATCGATTACTATTCGACATGCATGTTGGAAATGGCTTAAAAGACATGTTTTATCATCGTAACCCCTATAAATAATGGTCAAATGTATTTAAAAATCAATTTTAAACGATATTGTTTTAGCTTGTTATGAAATATTTTTTAACTTGATTTGGTTATTATTCGAAGGTCTTACATGGTGAACCCTCAATTTTTAGTCATTTCCAACGTACACGTTAGTTATCAGCCCATTTAAAATTTTCAATTTTGAACTCAAAATTTGTCGGTATCGAATGCAACACCTTTTGAAATGAGCCATTTTGACATGAAAATTTCAAAAAGTTTCAAATCGATTAATGTTCGACATGCATGTTGGTGGCTAAAAAGCCTAGTTTCATCATTGTAACCCCTATAAATAATGGTCAAATGTATTTAAAAATCAAATTTAAACGATATTGGTTTAGCCTCGAAGAAATATTTTTTTACTTTATTTAGATATTATTTGAAGGGCTTAACATGGTGAACCCTCAATTTTTAGTCATTTCCAACATGTTCGTCAGTTATCACCCCATTTCAAAAAAAATTCAATTTTCAACTCAAAATTTGTCGGTTTCGAATGCAACACCTATTGGAATGAGCCATTTTGACCTGAAAATTTCAAAAAATTTCAAATCGATTACTATTCGACATGCATGTTGGAAATGGCTAAAAAGACATGTTTTATCATCGTAACCCCTATAAATAATGGTCAAATGTATTTAAAAATCAATTTTAAACGATATTGTTGTAGCGTGTTATGAAATATTTTTTAACTTGATTTGGTTATTATTCGAAGGTCTTAACATGGTGAACCCTCAATTTTTAGCCATTTCCAACGTACACGTTAGTTATCGGCCCATTTAAAATTTTCAATTTTGAACTCAAAATTTGTCGGTATCGAATGCAACACCTTTTGAAATGAGCCATTTTCACATGAAAATTTCAAAAAGTTTCAAACCGATTAATGTTCGACATGCATGTTGGTGGCTAAAAAGCCTAGTTTCATCATTGTAACCCCTATAAATAATGGTCAAATGTATTTAAAAATCAAATTTAAACGATATTGGTTTAGCCTCTGAAGAAATATTTTTTTACTTTATTTGGATATTATTTGAAGGGCTTAACATGGTGAACCCTCAATTTTTAGTCATTTCCAACATGTTCGTCAGTTATCACCCCATTTCAAAAAAAATTCAATTTTCAACTCAAAATTTGTCGGTTTCGAATGCAACACCTATTGGAATGAGCCATTTTGACCTGAAAATTTCAAAAAATTTCAAATCGATTACTATTCGACATGCATGTTGGAAATGGCTAAAAAGACATGTTTTATCACCGTAACCCCTATAAATAATGGTCAAATGTATTTAAAAATCAATTTTAAACGATATTGTTGTAGCGTGTTATGAAATATTTTTTAACTTGATTTGGTTATTATTCGAAGGTCTTAACATGGTGAACCCTCAATTTTTAGCCATTTCCAACGTACACGTTAGTTATCAGCCCATTTAAAATTTTCAATTTTGAACTCAAAATTTGTCGGTATCGAATGCAACACCTTTTGAAATGAGCCATTTTGACATGAAAATTTCAAAAAGTTTCAAATCGATTAATGTTCGACATGCATGTTGGTGGCTAAAAAGCCTAGTTTCATCATTGTAACCCCTATAAATAATGGTCAAATGTATTTAAAAATCAAATTTAAACGATATTGGTTTAGCCTCTGAAGAAATATTTTTTTACTTTATTTGGATATTATTTGAAGGGCTTAACATGGTGAACCCTCAATTTTTAGTCATTTCCAACATGTTCGTCAGTTATCACCCCATTTCAAAAAAAATTCAATTTTCAACTCAAAATTTGTCGGTTTCGAATGCAACACCTATTGGAATGAGCCATTTTGACCTGAAAATTTCAAAAAATTTCAAATCGATTACTATTCGACATGCATGTTGGAAATGGCTTAAAAGACATGTTTTATCATCGTAACCCCTATAAATAATGGTCAAATGTATTTAAAAATCAATTTTAAACGATATTGTTTTAGCTTGTTATGAAATATTTTTTAACTTGATTTGGTTATTATTCGAAGGTCTTACATGGTGAACCCTCAATTTTTAGTCATTTCCAACGTACACGTTAGTTATCACCCCATTTAAAATTTTCAATTTTGAACTCAAAATTTGTCGGTATCGAATGCAACACCTTTTGAAATGAGCCATTTTGACATGAAAATTTCAAAAAGTTTCAAATCGATTAATGTTCGACATGCATGTTGGTGGCTAAAAAGCCTAGTTTCATCATTGTAACCCCTATAAATAATGGTCAAATGTATTTAAAAATCAAATTTAAACGATATTGGTTTAGCCTCTGAAGAAATATTTTTTTACTTTATTTAGATATTATTTGAAGGGCTTAACATGGTGAACCCTCAATTTTTAGTCATTTCCAACATGTTCGTCAGTTATCACCCCATTTCAAAAAAAATTCAATTTTCAACTCAAAATTTGTCGGTTTCGAATGCAACACCTATTGGAATGAGCCATTTTGACCTGAAAATTTCAAAAAATTTCAAATCGATTACTATTCGACATGCATGTTGGAAATGGCTTAAAAGACATGTTTTATCATCGTAACCCCTATAAATAATGGTCAAATGTATTTAAAAATCAATTTTAAACGATATTGTTTTAGCATGTTATGAAATATTTTTTAACTTGATTTGGTTATTATTCGAAGGTCTTACATGGTGAACCCTCAATTTTTAGTCATTTCCAACGTACACGTTAGTTATCAGCCCATTTAAAATTTTCAATTTTGAACTCAAATTTTGTCGGTATCGAATGCAACACCTTTTGAAATGAGCCATTTTGACATGAAAATTTCAAAAAGTTTCAAATCGATTAATGTTCGACATGCATGTTGGTGGCTAAAAAGCCTAGTTTCATCATTGTAACCCCTATAAATAATGGTCAAATGTATTTAAAAATCAAATTTACACGATATTGTTTTAGCCTCTGAAGAAATATTTTTTTACTTTATTTGGATATTATTTGAAGGGCTTAACATGGTGAACCCTCAATTTTTAGTCATTTCCAACATGTACGTCAGTTATCACCCCATTTCAAAAAAATTCAATTTTCAACTCAAAATTTGTCGGTTTCGAATGCAACACCTATTGGAATGAGCCATTTTGACTCGAAAATTTCAAAAAAATTCAAATCGATTACTATTCGACATGCATGTTGGAAATGGCTTAAAAGACATGTTTTATCATCGTAACCCCTATAAATAATGGTCAAATGTATTTAAAAATCAATTTTAAACGATATTGTTTTAGCGTGTTATGAAATATTTTTTAACTTGATTTGGTTATTATTCGAAGATCTTACATGGTGAACCCTCAATTTTTAGTCATTTCCAACGTACACGTTAGTTATCAGCCCATTTAAAATTTTCAATTTTGAACTCAAAATTTGTTCGGTATCGAATGCAACACCTTTTGAAATGAGCCATTTTGACATGAAAATTTCAAAAAGTTTCAAATCGATTAATGTTCGACATGCATGTTGGTGGCTAAAAAGCCTAGTTTCGTCATTGTAACCCCTATAAATAATGGTCAAATGTATTTAAAAATCAAATTTACACGATATTGTTTTAGCCTCTGAAGAAATATTTTTTTACTTTATTTGGATATTATTTGAAGGGCTTAACATGGTGAACCCTCAATTTTTAGTCATTTCCAACCTGTACGTAAGTTATCACCCCATTTCAAAAAAAATTCAATTTTCAACTCAAAATTTGTCGGTTTCGAATGCAACACCTATTGGAATGAGCCATTTTGACCTGAAAATTTCAAAAAATTTCAAATCGATTACTATTCGACATGCATGTTGGAAATGGCTTAAAAGACATGTTTTATCATCGTAACCCCTATAAATAATGGTCAAATGTATTTAAAAATCAATTTTAAACGATATTGTTTTAGCGTGTTATGAAATATTTTTTAACTTGATTTGGTTATTATTCGAAGGTCTTACATGGTGAACCCACAATTTTTAGTCATTTCCAACGTACACGTTAATTATCACCCCATTTAAAAATTTTCAATTTTGAGCTCAAAATTTGTCGGTATCGAATGCAACACCTTTTGAAATGAGCCATTTTGACATGAAAATTTTGAAATTTTTCAAATCAATTATATTCAGCATGGATGTTGGAAATGGCTAAAAAGTCAAGTTTTATCATGGTAACCCCTATAAATAATGGTCAATTTTATTTAAAAATCAATTTTAGAAGATATTGTTTTAGTGCGATATGAAATAATTTTGAACTTGATTTGCCTATTATTTGAAGGGCTTAACATGGTGAAATCTCAACTTTTAGTCATTCCCAACATGCACGTCAGATATCAGCCCATTTAAAAAATTCAATTTTGCACTCAAAATTTGTCGGGTGCGAAGGCAACACCTATTGAAATGAACCATTTTGACATGAAAATTTCAAAAAGTTTCAAATCGATTAATGTTCGACATGCATGTTGGTGGCTAAAAAGCCTAGTTTCATCATTGTACCCCCTATAAATAATGGTCAAATGTATTTAAAAATCAATTTTAAACGATATTGTTTTAGCGTGTTATGAAATATTTTTTAACTTGATTTGGTTATTATTCGAAGGTCTTACATGGTGAACCCACAATTTTTAGTCATTTCCAACGTACACGTTAGTTATCACCCCATTTAAAAATTTTCAATTTTGAGCTCAAAATTTGTCGGTATCGAATGCAACACCTTTTGAAATGAGCCATTTTGACATGAAAATTTTGAAATTTTTCAAATCAATTATATTCAGCATGGATGTTGGAAATGGCTAAAAAGTCAAGTTTTATCATGGTAACCCCTATAAATAATGGTCAATTTTATTTAAAAATCAATTTTAGAAGTTATTGTTTTAGTGCGTTATGAAATAATTTTGAACTTGATTTGCCTATTATTTGAAGGGCTTAACATGGTGAAATCTCAACTTTTAGTCATTCCCAACATGCACGTCAGATATCAGCCCATTTAAAAAATTCAATTTTGCACTCAAAATTTGTCGGGTGCGAAGGCAACACCTATTGAAATGAACCATTTTGACATGAAAATTTCAAAAAGTTTCAAATCGATTAATGTTCGACATGCATGTTGGTGGCTAAAAAGCCTAGTTTCATCATTGTACCCCCTATAAATAATGGTCAAATGTATTTAAAAATCAAATTTACACGATATTGTTTTAGCCTCTTAAGAAATATTTTTTTACTTTATGTGGATATTATTTGAAGGGCTTAACATGGTGAACCCTCAATTTTTAGTCATTTCCAACATGTACGTCAGTTATCACCCCATTTCAAAAAAATTCAATTTTCAACTCAAAATTTGTCGGTTTCGAATGCAACACCTATTGGAATGAGCCATTTTGACCTGAAAATTTCAAAAAATTTCAAATCGATTACTATTCGACATGCATGTTGGAAATGGCTTAAAAGACATGTTTTATCATCGTAACCCCTATAAATAATGGTCAAATGTATTTAAAAATCAATTTTAAACGATATTGTTTTAGCGTGTTATGAAATATTTTTTAACTTGATTTGGTTATTATTCGAAGGTCTTACATGGTGAACCCACAATTTTTAGTCATTTCCAACGTACACGTTAATTATCACCCCATTTAAAAATTTTCAATTTTGAGCTCAAAATTTGTCGGTGTCGAATGCAACACCTTTTGAAATGAGCCATTTTGACATGAAAATTTTGAAATTTTTCAAATCAATTATATTCAGCATGGATGTTGGAAATGGCTAAAAAGTCAAGTTTTATCATGGTAACCCCTATAAATAATGGTCAATTTTATTTAAAAATCAATTTTAGAAGATATTGTTTTAGTGCGATATGAAATAATTTTGAACTTGATTTGCCTATTATTTGAAGGGCTTAACATGGTGAAATCTCAACTTTTAGTCATTCCCAACATGCACGTCGATTATCACCCCATTTAAAAAATTCAATTTTGCACTCAAAATTTGTCGGGTGCGAAGGCAACACCTATTGAAATGAACCATTTTGACATGAAAATTTCAAAAAGTTTCAAATCGATTAATGTTCGACATGCATGTTGGTGGCTAAAAAGCCTAGTTTCATCATTGTACCCCCTATAAATAATGGTCAAATGTATTTAAAAATCAATTTTAAACGATATTGTTTTAGCGTGTTATGAAATATTTTTTAACTTGATTTGGTTATTATTCGAAGGTCTTACATGGTGAACCCACAATTTTTAGTCATTTCCAACGTACACGTTAGTTATCACCCCATTTAAAAATTTTCAATTTTGAGCTCAAAATTTGTCGGTATCGAATGCAACACCTTTTGAAATGAGCCATTTTGACATGAAAATTTTGAAATTTTTCAAATCAATTATATTCAAGCATGGATGTTGGAAATGGCTAAAAAGTCAAGTTTTATCATGGTAACCCCTATAAATAATGGTCAATTTTATTTAAAAATCAATTTTAGAAGATATTGTTTTAGTGCGTTATGAAATAATTTTGAACTTGATTTGCCTATTATTTGAAGGGCTTAACATGGTGAAATCTCAACTTTTAGTCATTCCCAACATGCACGTCAGATATCAGCCCATTTAAAAAATTCAATTTTGCACTCAAAATTTGTCGGGTGCGAAGGCAACACCTATTGAAATGAACCATTTTGACATGAAAATTTCAAAAAGTTTCAAATCGATTAATGTTCGACATGCATGTTGGTGGCTAAAAAGCCTAGTTTCATCATTGTACCCCCTATAAATAATGGTCAAATGTATTTAAAAATCAAATTTACACGATATTGTTTTAGCCTCTTATGAAATATTTTTTAACTTGATTTGGATATTATTTGAAGGGCTTAACATGGTGAACCCTCAATTTTTAGTCATTTCCAACATGTACGTCAGTTATCACCCCATTTCAAAAAAATTCTATTTTCAACTCAAAATTTGTCGGTTTCGAATGCAACACCTATTGGAATGAGCCATTTTGACTCGAAAATTTCAAAAAATTTCAAATCGATTACTATTCGACATGCATGTTGGAAATGGCTTAAAAGACATGTTTTATCATCGTAACCCCTATAAATAATGGTCAAATGTATTTAAAAATCAATTTTAAACGATATTGTTTTAGCGTGTTATGAAATATTTTTTAACTTGATTTGGTTATTATTCGAAGGTCTTACATGGTGAACCCTCAATTTTTAGTCATTTCCAACGTACACGTTAGTTATCACCCATTTAAAATTTTCAATTTTGAACTCAAAATTTGTCGGTATCGAATGCAACTCCTTTTGAAATGAGCCATTTTGACATGAAAATTTCAAAAAGTTTCAAATCGATTAATGTTCGACATGCATGTTGGTGGCTAAAAAGCCTAGTTTCGTCATTGTAACCCCTATAAATAATGGTCAAATGTATTTAAAAATCAAATTTACACGATATTGTTTTAGCCTCTGAAGAAATATTTTTTTACTTTATTTGGATATTATTTGAAGGGCTTAACATGGTGAACCCTCAATTTTTAGTCATTTCCAACCTGTACGTCAGTTATCACCCCATTTCAAAAAATTTCAATTTTCAACTCAAAATTTGTCGGTTTCGAATGCAACACCTATTGGAATGAGCCATTTTGACCTGAAAATTTCAAAAAATTTCAAATCGATTACTATTCGACATGCATGTTGGAAATGGCTTAAAAGACATGTTTTATCATCGTAACCCCTATAAATAATGGTCAAATGTATTTAAAAATCAATTTTAAACGATATTGTTTTAGCGTGTTATGAAATATTTTTTAACTTGATTTGGTTATTATTCGAAGGTCTTACATGGTGAACCCACAATTTTTAGTCATTTCCAACGTACACGTTAGTTATCACCCCATTTAAAAAATTTCAATTTTGAGCTCAAAATTTGTCGGTATCGAATGCAACACCTTTTGAAATGAGCCATTTTGACATGAAAATTTTGAAATTTTTCAAATCAATTATATTCAGCATGGATGTTGGAAATGGCTAAAAAGTCAAGTTTTATCATGGTAACCCCTATAAATAATGGTCAATTGTATTTAAAAATCAATTTTAGAAGATATTGTTTTAGTGCGTTATGAAATAATTTTGAACTTGATTTGCCTATTATTTGAAGGGCTTAACATGGTGAAATCTCAACTCTTAGTCATTCCCAACATGCACGTCAGATATCAGCCCATTTAAAAAATTCAATTTTGCACTCAAAATTTGTCGGGTGCGAAGGCAACACCTATTGAAATGAACCATTTTGACATGAAAATTTCAAAAAGTTTCAAATCGATTAATGTTCGACATGCATGTTGGTGGCTAAAAAGCCTAGTTTCATCATTGTACCCCCTATAAATAATGGTCAAATGTATTTAAAAATCAAATTTACACGATATTGTTTTAGCCTCTTAAGAAATATTTTTTTACTTTATGTGGATATTATTTGAAGGGCTTAACATGGTGAACCCTCAATTTTTAGTCATTTCCAACATGTACGTCGCTTATCACCCCATTTCAAAAAAATTCAATTTTCAACTCAAAATTTGTCGGTTTCGAATGCAACACCTATTGGAATGAGCCATTTTGACCTGAAAATTTCAAAAAATTTCAAATCGATTACTATTCGACATGCATGTTGGAAATGGCTTAAAAGACATGTTTTGTCATCGTAACCCTTATAAATAATGGTCAAATGTATTTAAAAATCAATTTTAAACGATATTGTTTTAGCGTGTTATAAAATATTTTTTAACTTGATTCGGTTATTATTCGAAGGTCTTACATGGTGAACCCTCAATTTTTAGTCATTTCCAACGTACACGTTAGTTATCAGCCCATTTAAAATTTTCAATTTTGAACTCAAAATTTGTCGGTATCGAATGCAACACCTTTTGAAATGAGCCATTTTGACATGAAAATTTCAAAAAGTTTCAAATCGATTAATGTTCGACATGCATGTTGGTGGCTACAAAGCCTAGTTTCATCATTGTAACCCCTATAAATAATGGTCAAATGTATTTAAAAATCAAATTTACACTGATATTGTTTTAGCCTCGAAGAAATATTTTTTTACTTTATTTGGATATTATTTGAAGGGCTTAACATGGTGAACCCTCAATTTTTAGTCATTTCCAACATGTACGTCAGTTATCACCCCATTTAAAAAGTTTCAATTTTCAACTCAAAATTTGTCGGTTTCGAATGCAACACCTATTGAAATGAGCCATTTTGACCTGAAAATTTCAAAAATGTTGAAATCGATTACTATTCGACATGCATGTTGGAAATGGCTAAAAAGACATGTGTTATCATCGTAACCCCAATAAATAATGGTTAAATGTATTTAAAAATCAATTTTAAACGATATTGTTTTAGCGTGTTATGAAATATTTTTTAACTTGATTTGGTTATTATTCGCAGGTCTTAACATGGTGAACCCTCAATTTTTAGTCATTTCCAACGTACACGTTAGTTATCAGCCCATTTAAAATTTTTCAACTTTGAACTCAAAATTTGTCGGTATCGAATGCATCACCTTTTGAAATGAGCCATTAAGACATGAAAATTTTGAAATTTTTCAAATCAATTAATATTCAGCATGGATGTTGGAAATGGCTAAAAAGTCAAGTTTTATCATGGTAACCCCTATAAATAATGGTCAATTGTATTTAAAAATCAATTTTAGAAGATATTGTTTTAGTGTGTTTTGAAATAATTTTGAACTTGATTTGCCTATTATTTGAAGTGCTTAACATGCTGAAATCTCAACTTTTAGTCATTCCCAACGTGCACGTCAGATATCAGCCCATTTAAAAAACTTCAATTTTCAACTCAAAATTTGTCGGGTTAGAAGGCAACACCTATCGAAATTAACCATTTTGACATGAAAATTTCAAAAAGTTTCAAATCGATTAATGTTCGACATGCATGTTGGTGGCTAAAAAGCCTAGTTTCATCATTGTAACCCCTATAAATAATGGTCAAATGTATTTAAAAATCAAATTTACACGATATTGTTTTAGCCTCGTAAGAAATATTTTTTTTCTTTATTTGGATATTATTTGAAATGCTTAACATGGTGAACCCTCAATTTTTATTAATTTCCAACATGTACGTCGCTTATCACCCCATTTAAAAAATTTCAATTTTCAACTCAAAATTTGTCGGTTTCGAATGCAACACCTATTGGAATGAGCCATTTTGACCTGAAAATTTCAAAAAATTTCAAATCGATTACTATTCGACATGCATGTTGGAAATGGCTTAAAAGACATGTTTTATCTTCGTAACCCCTATAAATAATGGTCAAATGTATTTAAAAATCAATTTTAAACGATATTGTTTTAGCGTATTATGAAATATTTTTTAACTTGATTTGGTTATTATTCGAAGGTCTTACATGGTGAACCGTCAATTTTTAGTTATTTCCAACGTACACGTTAGTTATCAGCCCATTTAAAAAATTTCAATTTTGAACTCAAAATTTGTCGGTATCGAATGCAACACCTTTTGAAATGAGCCATTTTGACAAGAAATTTTTGAAATTTTTCAAATCAATTATATTCGGCATGGATGTTGGAAATGGCTAAAAAGTCAAGTTTTATCATGGTAACCCCTTTAAATAATGGTCAATGGTATTTAAAAATCAATTTTAGAAGATATTGTTTTAGTGTGTTTTGAAATAATTTTGAACTTGATTTGCCTATTATTTGAAGGGCTTAACATGGTGAAATCTCAACTCTTAGTCATTCCCAACATGCACGTCAGATATCAGCCCATTTAAAAAATTCAATTTTGCACTCAAAATTTGTCGGGTGCGAAGGCAACACCTATTGAAATGAACCATTTTGACATGAAAATTTCAAAAAGTTTCAAATCGATTAATGTTCGACATGCATGTTGGTGGCTAAAAAGCCTAGTTTCATCATTGTACCCCCTATAAATAATGGTCAAATGTATTTAAAAATCAAATTTACACTGATATTGTTTTAGCCTCGTAAGAAATATTTTTTTACTTTATTTGGATATTATTTGAAGGGCTTAACATGGTGAACCCTCAATTTTTAGTCATTTCCAACATGTACGTCAGTTATCACCCCATTTAAAAAGTTTCAATTTTCAACTCAAAATTTGTCGGTTTCGAATGCAACACCTATTGAAATGAGCCATTTTGACCTGAAAATTTCAAAAATGTTGAAATCGATTACTATTCGACATGCATGTTGGAAATGGCTAAAAAGACATGTGTTATCATCGTAACCCCAATAAATAATGGTTAAATGTATTTAAAAATCAATTTTAAACGATATTGTTTTAGCGTGTTATGAAATATTTTTTAACTTGATTTGGTTATTATTCGCAGGTCTTAACATGGTGAACCCTCAATTTTTAGTCATTTCCAACGTACACGTTAGTTATCAGCCCATTTAAAATTTTTCAACTTTGAACTCAAAATTTGTCGGTATCGAATGCATCACCTTTTGAAATGAGCCATTAAGACATGAAAATTTTGAAATTTTTCAAATCAATTAATATTCGGCATGGATGTTGGAAATGGCTAAAAAGTCAAGTTTTATCATGGTAACCCCTATAAATAATGGTCAATTGTATTTAAAAATCAATTTTAGAAGATATTGTTTTAGTGTGTTTTGAAATAATTTTGAACTTGATTTGCCTATTATTTGAAGTGCTTAACATGCTGAAATCTCAACTTTTAGTCATTCCCAACGTGCACGTCAGATATCAGCCCATTTAAAAAACTTCAATTTTCAACTCAAAATTTGTCGGGTTAGAAGGCAACACCTATCGAAATTAACCATTTTGACATGAAAATTTCAAAAAGTTTCAAATCGATTAATGTTCGACATGCATGTTGGTGGCTAAAAAGCCTAGTTTCATCATTGTAACCCCTATAAATAATGGTCAAATGTATTTAAAAATCAAATTTACACGATATTGTTTTAGCCTCGTAAGAAATATTTTTTTTCTTTATTTGGATATTATTTGAAATGCTTAACATGGTGAACCCTCAATTTTTATTAATTTCCAACATGTACGTCAGTTATCACCCCATTTAAAAAATTTCAATTTTCAACTCAAAATTTGTCGGTTTCGAATGCAACACCTATTGGAATGAGCCATTTTGACCCGAAAATTTCAAAAAATTTCAAATCGATTACTATTCGACATGCATGTTGGAAATGGCTTAAAAGACATGTTTTATCTTCGTAACCCCTATAAATAATGGTCAAATGTATTTAAAAATCAATTTTAAACGATATTGTTTTAGCGTATTATGAAATATTTTTTAACTTGATTTGGTTATTATTCGAAGGTCTTACATGGTGAACCGTCAATTTTTAGTTATTTCCAACGTACACGTTAGTTATCAGCCCATTTAAAAAATTTCAATTTTGAACTCAAAATTTGTCGGTATCGAATGCAACACCTTTTGAAATGAGCCATTTTGACAAGAAATTTTTGAAATTTTTCAAATCAATTATATTCGGCATGGATGTTGGAAATGGCTAAAAAGTCAAGTTTTATCATGGTAACCCCTTTAAATAATGGTCAATGGTATTTAAAAATCAATTTTAGAAGATATTGTTTTAGTGTGTTTTGAAATAATTTTGAACTTGATTTGCCTATTATTTGAAGGGCTTAACATGGTGAAATCTCAACTCTTAGTCATTCCCAACATGCACGTCAGATATCAGCCCATTTAAAAAATTCAATTTTGCACTCAAAATTTGTCGGGTGCGAAGGCAACACCTATTGAAATGAACCATTTTGACATGAAAATTTCAAAAAGTTTCAAATCGATTAATGTTCGACATGCATGTTGGTGGCTAAAAAGCCTAGTTTCATCATTGTACCCCCTATAAATAATGGTCAAATGTATTTAAAAATCAAATTTACACGATATTGTTTTAGCCTCTTAAGAAATATTTTTTTACTTTATGTGGATATTATTTGAAGGGCTTAACATGGTGAACCCTCAATTTTTAGTCATTTCCAACATGTACGTCGATTATCACCCCATTTCAAAAAAATTCAATTTTCAACTCAAAATTTGTCGGTTTCGAATGCAACACCTATTGAAATGAGCCATTTTGACCCGAAAATTTCAAAAAATTTCAAATCGATTACTATTCGACATGCATGTTGGAAATGGCTTAAAAGACATGTTTTGTCATCGTAACCCTTATAAATAATGGTCAAATGTATTTAAAAATCAATTTTAAACGATATTGTTTTAGCGTGTTATAAAATATTTTTTAACTTGATTCGGTTATTATTCGAAGGTCTTACATGGTGAACCCTCAATTTTTAGTCATTTCCAACGTACACGTTAGTTATCGGCCCATTTAAAATTTTTCAATTTTGAACTCAAAATTTGTCGGTATCGAATGCAACACCTTTTGAAATGAGCCATTCCATTTTGACATGAAAATTTCAAAAAGTTTCAAATCGATTAATGTTCGACATGCATGTTGGTGGCTACAAAGCCTAGTTTCATCATTGTAACCCCTATAAATAATGGTCAAATGTATTTAAAAATCAAATTTACACTGATATTGTTTTAGCCTCGGAAGAAATATTTTTTTACTTTATTTGGATATTATTTGAAGGGCTTAACATGGTGAACCCTCAATTTTTAGTCATTTCCAACATGTACGTCAGTTATCAACCCATTTAAAAAGTTTCAATTTTCAACTCAAAATTTGTCGGTTTCGAATGCAACACCTATTGAAATGAGCCATTTTGACCTGAAAATTTCAAAAATGTTGAAATCGATTACTATTCGACATGCATGTTGGAAATGGCTAAAAAGACATGTGTTATCATCGTAACCCCAATAAATAATGGTTAAATGTATTTAAAAATCAATTTTAAACGATATTGTTTTAGCGTGTTATGAAATATTTTTTAACTTGATTTGGTTATTATTCGCAGGTCTTAACATGGTGAACCCTCAATTTTTAGTCATTTCCAACGTACACGTTAGTTATCGGCCATTTAAAATTTTTCAACTTTGAACTCAAAATTTGTCGGTATCGAATGCATCACCTTTTGAAATGAGCCATTAAGACATGAAAATTTTGAAATTTTTCAAATCAATTAATATTCGGCATGGATGTTGGAAATGGCTAAAAAGTCAAGTTTTATCATGGTAACCCCTATAAATAATGGTCAATTGTATTTAAAAATCAATTTTAGAAGATATTGTTTTAGTGTGTTTTGAAATAATTTTGAACTTGATTTGCCTATTATTTGAAGTGCTTAACATGCTGAAATCTCAACTTTTAGTCATTCCCAACGTGCACGTCAATATCAGCCCATTTAAAAAACTTCAATTTTCAACTCAAAATTTGTCGGGTTAGAAGGCAACACCTATCGAAATTAACCATTTTGACATGAAAATTTCAAAAAGTTTCAAATCGATTAATGTTCGACATGCATGTTGGTGGCTAAAAAGCCTAGTTTCATCATTGTAACCCCTATAAATAATGGTCAAATGTATTTAAAAATCAAATTTACACGATATTGTTTTAGCCTCGTAAGAAATATTTTTTTTCTTTATTTGGATATTATTTGAAATGCTTAACATGGTGAACCCTCAATTTTTATTAATTTCCAACATGTACGTCAGTTATCACCCCATTTAAAAAATTTCAATTTTCAACTCAAAATTTGTCGGTTTCGAATGCAACACCTATTGGAATGAGCCATTTTGACCTGAAAATTTCAAAAAATTTCAAATCGATTACTATTCGACATGCATGTTGGAAATGGCTTAAAAGACATGTTTTATCTTCGTAACCCCTATAAATAATGGTCAAATGTATTTAAAAATCAATTTTAAACGATATTGTTTTAGCGTATTATGAAATATTTTTTAACTTGATTTGGTTATTATTCGAAGGTCTTACATGGTGAACCGTCAATTTTTAGTTATTTCCAACGTACACGTTAGTTATCAGCCCATTTAAAAAATTTCAATTTTGAACTCAAAATTTGTCGGTATCGAATGCAACACCTTTTGAAATGAGCCATTTTGACAAGAAATTTTTGAAATTTTTCAAATCAATTATATTCGGCATGGATGTTGGAAATGGCTAAAAAGTCAAGTTTTATCATGGTAACCCCTTTAAATAATGGTCAATGGTATTTAAAAATCAATTTTAGAAGATATTGTTTTAGTGTGTTTTGAAATAATTTTGAACTTGATTTGCCTATTATTTGAAGGGCTTAACATGCTGAAATCTCAACTTTTAGTCATTGCCAACATGCACGTCAAATATCAGCCCATTTAAAAAACTTAAATTTTCAACTCAGAATTTGTCGGGTTAGAAGGCAACACCTATCGAAATTAACCATTTTGACATGAAAATTTCAAAAAGTTTCAAATCGATTAATGTTCGACATGCATGTTGGTGGCTAAAAAGCCTAGTTTCATCATTGTAACCCCTATAAATAATGGTCAAATGTATTTAAAAATCAAATTTACACGATATTGTTTTAGCCTCGTAAGAAATATTTTTTTCTTTATTTGGATATTATTTGAAGGGCTTAACATGGTGAACCCTCAATTTTTATTAATTTCCAACATATACGTCAGTTATCACCCCATTTAAAAAATTTCAATTTTCAACTCAAAATTTGTCGGTTTCGAATGCAACACCTATTGAAATGAGCCATTTTGACCTGAAAATTTCAAAAAATTTCAAATCGATTACTATTCGACATGCATGTTGGAAATGGCTTAAAAGACATGTTTTATCATCGTAACCCCTATATATAATGGTCAAATGTATTTAAAAATCAATTTTAGACGATATTGTTTTAGCGTGTTATGAAATATTTTTTAACTTGATTTGGATATTATTTGAAGGGCTTAACATGGTGCTTAACATGGTGAACCCTCAATTTTTAGTCATATCCAACATGTACGTCAGTTATCACCCAATTTAAAAATTTTCAATTTTCAACTCAAAATTTGTCGGTTTCGAATGCAACACCTATTGGAATGAGCCATTTTGACCTGAAAATTTCAAAAAATTTCAAATCGATTACTATTCGACATGCATGTTGGAAATGGCTTAAAAGACATGTTTTATCATCGTAACCCCTATAAATAATGGTCAAATGTATTTAAAAATCAATTTTAAACGATATTGTTTTAGCGTGTTATGAAATATTTTTTAACTTGATTTGGTTATTATTCGAAGGTCTTACGTGGTGAACCCTCAATTTTTAGTAATTTCCAACGTACACGTTAGTTATCGGCCATTTTAAAAAATTTCAATTTTGAACTCAAAATTTGTCGGTATCGAATGCAACACCTTTTGAAATGAGCCATTTTGACAAGAAATTTTTGAAATTTTTCAAATCAATTATATTCGGCATGGATGTTGGAAATGGCTAAAAAGTCAAGTTTTATCATGGTAACCCCCTTAAATAATGGTCAATTGTATTTAAAAATCAATTTTAGAAGATATTATTTTAGTGTGTTATGAAATAATTTTGAACTTGATTTGCCTATTATTTGAAGGGCTTAACATGGTGAAATCTCAACTTTTAGTCATTCCCAACATGCACGTCAAATATCAGCCCATTTAAAAAACTTCAATTTTCAACTCAAAATTTGTCGGGTTCGAAGGCAACACCTATTGAAATGAACCATTTTGACATGAAAATTTCAAAAAGTTTCAAATCGATTAATGTTCGACATGCATGTTGGTGGCTAAAAAGCCTAGTTTCATCATTGTACCCCCTATAAATAATAGTCAAATGTATTTAAAAATCAAATTTACACGATATTGTTTTAGCCTCGTAAGAAATATTTTTTTTCTTTATTTGGATATTATTTGAAGGGCTTAACATGGTGAACCCTCAATTATTATTAATTTGCAACATGTACGTCAGTTATCACCCCATTTAAAAAATTTCAATTTGCAACTCAAAATTTGTCGGTTTCGAATGCAACACCTATTGAAATGAGCCATTTTGACACCGAAAATTTCAAAAAATTTCAAATCGATTACTATTCGACATGCATGTTGGAAATGACTTAAAAGACATGTTTTATCATCGTAACCCCTATATATAATGGTCAAATGTATTTAAAAATCAATTTTAGACGATATTGTTTTAGCGTGTTATGAAATATTTTTTAACTTGATTTGGATATTATTTGAAGGGCTTAACATGGTGAACCCTCAATTTTTAGTCATATCCAACATGTACGTCAGTTATCACCCCGTTTAAAAAATTTCAATTTTCAACTCAAAATTTGTCGGTTTCGAATGCAACACCTATTGGAATGAGCCATTTTGACCTGAAATTTTCAAAAAATTTCAAATCGATTACTATTCGACATGCATGTTGGAAATGGCTTAAAAGACATGTTTTATCATCGTAACCCCTATCAATAATGGTCAAATGTATTTAAAAATCAATTTTAAACGATATTGTTTTAGCGTGTTATGAAATATTTTTTAACTTGATTTGGTTATTATTCGAAGGTCTTACATGGTGAACCCTCAATTTTTAGTCATTTCCAACGTACACGTTAGTTATCAGCCCATTTAAAAAATTTCAATTTTGAACTCAAAATTTGTCGGTATCGAATGCAACACCTTTTGAAATGAGCCATTTTGACAAGAAATTTTTGAAATTTTTCAAATCAATTATATTCAACATGGATGTTGGAAATGGCTAAAAAGTCAAGTTTTATCATGGTAACCCCCATAAATAATGGTCAATTGTATTTAAAAATCAATTTTAGAAGATATTACTTTAGTGTGTTATGAAATAATTTTGAACTTGATTTGCCTATTATTTGAAGGACTTAACATGGTGAAATCTCAACTTTTAGTCATTCCCAACATGCACGTCAGTTATCAGCCCATTTAAAAAACTTCAATTTTCAACTCAAAATTTGTCGGGTTCGAAGGCAACACCTATTGAAATGAACCATTTTGACATGAAAATTTCAAAAAGTTTCAAATCGATTAATGTTCGACATGCATGTTGGTGGCTAAAAAGCCTAGTTTCATCATTGTACCCCCTATAAATAATAGTCAAATGTATTTAAAAATCAAATTTACACGATATTGTTTTAGCCTCGTAAGAAATATTTTTTTTTCTTTATTTGGATATTATTTGAAGGGCTTAACATGGTGAACCCTCAATTTTTATTAATTTCCAACATGTACGTCGTTATCACCCCATTTAAAAAATTTCAATTTGCAACTCAAAATTTGTCGGTTTCGAATGCAACACCTATTGAAATGAGCCATTTTGACCTGAAAATTTCAAAAAATTTCAAATCGATTACTATTCGACATGCATGTTGGAAATGACTTAAAAGACATGTTTTATCATCGTAACCCCTATATATAATGGTCAAATGTATTTAAAAATCAATTTTAGACGATATTGTTTTAGCGTGTTATGAAATATTTTTTAACTTGATTTGGATATTATTTGAAGGGCTTAACATGGTGAACCCTCAATTTTTAGTCATATCCAACATGTACGTCAGTTATCACCCCGTTTAAAAAATTTCAATTTTCAACTCAAAATTTGTCGGTTTCGAATGCAACACCTATTGGAATGAGCCATTTTGACCTGAAAATTTCAAAAAATTTCAAATCGATTACTATTCGACATGCATGTTGGAAATGGCTTAAAAGACATGTTTTATCATCGTAACCCCTATAAATAATGGTCAAATGTATTTAAAAATCAATTTTAAACGATATTGTTTTAGCGTGTTATGAAATATTTTTTAACTTGATTTGGTTATTATTCGAAGGTCTTACATGGTGAACCCTCAATTTTTAGTCATTTCCAATGTACACGTTAGTTATCAGCCCATTTAAAAAATTTCAATTTTGAACTCAAAATTTGTCGGTATCGAATGCAACACCTTTTGAAATGAGCCATTTTGACAAGAAATTTTTGAAATTTTTCAAATCAATTATATTCAGCATGGATGTTGGAAATGGCTAAAAAGTCAAGTTTTATCATGGTAACCCCCATAAATAATGGTCAATTGTATTTAAAAATCAATTTTAGAAGATATTATTTTAGTGTGTTATGAAATAATTTTGAACTTGATTTGCCTATTATTTGAAGGGCTTAACATGGTGAAATCTCAAGTTTTAGTCATTCCCAACATGCACGTCTGTTATCAGCCCATTTAAAAAACTTCAATTTTCAACTCAAAATTTGTCGGGTTAGAAGGCAACACCTATCGAAATTAACCATTTTGACATGAAAATTTCAAAAAGTTTCAAATCGATTAATGTTCTACATGCATGTTGGTGGCTAAAAAGCCTAGTTTCATCATTGTAACCCCTATAAATAATGGTCAAATGTATTTAAAAATAAAATTTACACGATATTGTTTTAGCCTCGTAAGAAATATTTTTTTTCTTTATTTGGATATTATTTGAAGGGCTTAACATGGTGAACCCTCAATTTTTATTAATTTCCAACATATACGTCAGTTATCACCCCATTTAAAAAATTTCAATTTTCAACTCAAAATTTGTCGGTTTCGAATGCAACACCTATTGAAATGAGCCATTTTGACTCGAAAATTTCAAAAAATTTCAAATCGATTACTATTCGACATGCATGTTGGAAATGGCTTAAAAGACATGTTTTATCATCGTAACCCCTATATATAATGGTCAAATGTATTTAAAAATCAATTTTAGACGATATTGTTTTAGCGTGTTATGAAATATTTTTTAACTTGATTTGGATATTATTTGAAGGGCTTAACATGGTGAACCCTCAATTTTTAGTCATATCCAACATGTACGTCGCTTTATCACCCCATTTACAAAATTTCAATTTTCAACTCAAAATTTGTCGGTTTCGAATGCAACACCTATTGAAATGAGCCATTTTAACCTAAAAATTTCAAAAAATTTCAAATCGATTACTATTCGACATGCATGTTGGAAATGGCTTAAAAGACATGTTTTATCATCGTAACCCCAATAAATAATGGTCAAATGTATTTAAAAATCAATTTTAAACGATATTGTTTTAGCGTGTTATGAAATATTTTTTAACTTGATTTGGTTATTATTCGAAGGTCTTACATGGTGAACCCACAATTTTTAGTCATTTCCAACGTACACGTTAGTTATCAGCCCATTTAAAAAATTTCAATTTTGAACTCAAAATTTGTCGGTATCGAATGCAACACCTTTTGAAATGAGCCATTTTGACAAGAAATTTTTGAAATTTTTCAAATCAATTATATTCAGCATGGATGTTGGAAATGGCTAAAAAGTCAAGTTTTATCATGGTAACCCCCATAAATAATGGTCAATTGTATTTAAAAATCAATTTTAGAAGATATTATTTTAGTGTGTTATGAAATAATTTTGAACTTGATTTGCCTATTATTTGAAGGACTTAACATGGTGAAATCTCAACTTTTAGTCATTCCCAACATGCACGTCCGTTATCGCCCCATTTAAAAAACTTCAATTTTCAACTCAAAATTTGTCGGGTTAGAAGGCAACACCTATCGAAATTAACCATTTTGACATGAAAATTTCAAAAAGTTTCAAATCGATTAATGTTCTACATGCATGTTGGTGGCTAAAAAGCCTAGTTTCATCATTGTAACCCCTATAAATAATGGTCAAATGTATTTAAAAATCAAATTTACACGATATTGTTTTAGCCTCGTAAGAAATATTTTTTTTCTTTATTTGGATATTATTTGAAGGGCTTAACATGGTGAACCCTCAATTTTTATTAATTTCCAACATATACGTCAGTTATCACCCCATTTAAAAAATTTCAATTTTCAACTCAAAATTTGTCGGTTTCGAATGCAACACCTATTGAAATGAGCCATTTTGACCCGAAAATTTCAAAAAATTTCAAATCGATTACTATTCGACATGCATGTTGGAAATGGCTTAAAAGACATGTTTTATCATCGTAACCCCTATATATAATGGTCAAATGTATTTAAAAATCAATTTTAGACGATATTGTTTTAGCGTGTTATGAAATATTTTTTAACTTGATTTGGATATTATTTGAAGGGCTTAACATGGTGAACCCTCAATTTTTAGTCATATCCAACATGTACGTCGGCTTATCACCCCATTTAAAAATTTTCAATTTTCAACTCAAAATTTGTCGGTTTCGAATGCAACACCTATTGGAATGAGCCATTTTGACCCGAAAATATCAAAAAATTTCAAATCGATTACTATTCGACATGCATGTTGGAAATGGCTTAAAAGACATGTTTTATCATCATAACCCCAATAAACAATGGTCAAATGTATTTAAAAATAAATTTTAAACGATATTGTTTTAGCGTGTTATGAAATATTTTTTAACTTGATTTGGTTATTATTCGCTGGTCTTAACATGGTGAACCCTCAATTTTTAGTCATTTCCAACGTACACGTTAGTTATCATCCCATTTAAAAAATTTCAATTTTGAACTCAAAATTTGTCGGTATCGAATGCAACACCTTTTGAAATGAGCCATTTTGACAAGAAATTTTTGAAATTTTTCAAATCAATTATATTCAGCATGGATGTTGGAAATGGCTAAAAGGTCAAGTTTTATCATGGTAACCCCTATAAATAATGGTCAATTGTATTTAAAAATCAATTTTAGAAGATATTATTTTAGTGTGTTATGAAATAATTTTGAACTTGATTTGCCTATTATTTGAAGGGCTTAACATGGTGAAATCTCAACTTTTAGTCATTCCCAACATGTACGTCTGTTATCAGCCCATTTAAAAAACTTTAATTTTCAACTCAAAATTTGTCGGGTTCGAAGGCAACACCTATTGAAATGAACCATTTTGACATGAAAATTTCAAAAAGTTTCAAATCGATTAATGTTCGACATGCATATTGGTGGCTAAAAAGCCTAGTTTCATCATTGTACCCCCTATAAATAATAGTCAAATGTATTCAAAAATCAAATTTACACAATATTGTTTTAGCCTCGTAAGAAATATTTTTTTTCTTTATTTGGATATTATTTGAAGGGCTTAACATGGTGAACCCTCAATTTTTATTAATTTCCAACATGTACGTCAGTTATCACCCCATTTAAAAAATTTCAATTTTCAACTCAAAATTTGTCGGTTTCGAATGCAACACCTATTGAAATGAGCCATTTTGACTCGAAAATTTCAAAAAATTTCAAATCGATTACTATTCGACATGCATGTTGGAAATGGCTTAAAAGACATGTTTTATCATCGTAACCCCTATATATAATGGTCAAATGTATTTAAAAATCAATTTTACACGATATTGTTTTAGCGTGTTATGAAATATTTTTTAACTTGATTTGGATATTATTTGAAGGGCTTAACATGGTGAACCCTCAATTTTTAGTCATATCCAACATGTACGTCGCTTATCACCCCATTTACAAAATTTCAATTTTCAACTCAAAATTTGTCGGTTTCGAATGCAACACCTATTGAAATGAGCCATTTTGACCTAAAAATTTCAAAAAATTTCAAATCGATTACTATTCGACATGCATGTTGGAAATGGCTAAAAAGACATGTTTTATCATCATAACCCCAATAAACAATGGTCAAATGTATTTAAAAATCAATTTTAAACGATATTGTTTTAGCGTGTTATGAAATATTTTTTAACTTGATTTGGTTATTATTCGAAGGTCTTAACATGGTGAACCCTCAATTTTTAGTCATTTCCAACGTACACGTTAGTTATCAGCCCATTTAAAAAATTTCAATTTTGAACTCAAAATTTGTCGGTATCGAATGCAACACCTTTTGAAATGAGCCATTTTGACAAGAAATTTTTGAAATTTTTCAAATCAATTATATTCGGACATGGATGTTGGAAATGGCTAAAAAGTCAAGTTTTATCATGGTAACCCCGTTTTATCATGGTAACCCCTATAAATAATGGTCAATTGTATTTAAAAATCAATTTTAGAAGATATTATTTTAGTGTGTTATGAAATAATTTTGAACTTGATTTGCCTATTATTTGAAGGGCTTAACATGGTGAAATCTCAACTTTAGTCATTCCCAACATGCACGTACATTATCGGCCCATTTAAAAAACTTCAATTTTCAACTCAAAATTTGTCGGGTTCGAAGGCAACACCTATTGAAATGAACCATTTTGACATGAAAATTTCAAAAAGTTTCAAATCGATTAATGTTCGACATGCATGATGGTGGCTAAAAAGCCTAGTTTCATCATTGTACCCCCTATAAATAATGGTCAAATGTATTTAAAAATCAAATTTACACGATATTGTTTTAGCCTCTTAAGAAATATTTTTTTACTTTATTTGGATATTATTTGAAGGGCTTAACATGGTGAACCCTCAATTTTTAGTCATTTCCAACATATACGTCAGTTATCACCCCATTTAAAAAATTTCAATTTTCAACTCAAAATTTGTCGGTTTCGAATGCAACACCTAATGAAATGAGCCATTTTGACCTGAAAATTTCAAAAATTTTCAAATCGATTACTATTCGACATGCATGTTGGAAATGGCTTAAAAGACATGTTTTATCATCGTAACCCCTATATATAATGGTCCAATGTATTTAAAAATCAATTTTACACGATATTGTTTTAGCGTGTTATGAAATATTTTTTAACTTGATTTGGATATTATTTGAAGGGCTTAACATGGTGAACCCTCAATTTTTAGTCATATCCAACATGTACGTCAGTTATCACCCCATTTACAAAATTTCAATTTTCAACTCAAAATTTGTCGGTTTCGAATGCAACACCTATTGAAATGAGCCATTTTGACCTAAAAATTTCAAAAAATTTCAAATCGATTACTATTCGACATGCATGTTGGAAATGGCTAAAAAGACATGTTTTATCATCATAACCCCAATAAACAATGGTCAAATGTATTTAAAAATCAATTTTAAACGATATTGTTTTAGCGTGTTATGAAATATTTTTTAACTTGATTTGGTTATTATTCGCAGGTCTTAACATGGTGAACCCTCAATTTTTAGTCATTTCCAACATGTACGTCGATTTATCACCCCATTTCAAAAATTTCAATTTTCAACTCAAAATTTGTCGGTTTTGAATGCAACACCTATTGAAATGAGCCATTTTAACCTAAAAATTTCAAAAATTTTCAAATCGATTACTATTCGACATGCATGTTGGAAATGGCTAAAAAGACATGTTTTATCATCGTAACCCCAATAAATAATGGTCAAATGTATTTAAAAATCAATTTTAAACGATATTGTTTTAGCGTGTTATGAAATATTTTTTTAACTTGATTTGGTTATTATTCGAAGGTCTTACATGGTGAACCCTCAATTTTTAGTCATTTCCAACGTACACGTTAGTTATCGGCCATTTAAAAAATTTCAATTTTGAACTCAAAATTTGTCGGTATCGAATGCAACACCTTTTGAAATGAGCCATTTTGACAAGAAATTTTTGAAATTTTTCAAATCAATTATATTCGGCATGGATGTTGGAAATGGCTAAAAAGTCAAGTTTTATCATGGTAACCCCTATAAATAATGGTCAATTGTATTTAAAAATCAATTTTAGAAGATATTATTTTAGTGTGTTATGAAATAATTTTGAACTTGATTTGCCTATTATTTGAAGGGCTTAACATGGTGAAATCTCAACTTTAGTCATTCCCAACATGCACGTACGTTATCGGCCCATTTAAAAAACTTCAATTTTCAACTCAAAATTTGTCGGGTTCGAAGGCAACACCTATTGAAATGAACCATTTTGACATGAAAATTTCAAAAAGTTTCAAATCGATTAATGTTCGACATGCATGATGGTGGCTAAAAAGCCTAGTTTCATCATTGTACCCCTATAAATAATGGTCAAATGTATTTAAAAATCAAATTTACACGATATTGTTTTAGCCTCTTAAGAAATATTTTTTTACTTTATTTGGATATTATTTGAAGGGCTTAACATGGTGAACCCTCAATTTTTAGTCATTTCCAACATATACGTCAGTTATCACCCCATTTAAAAAATTTCAATTTTCAACTCAAAATTTGTCGGTTTCGAATGCAACACCTAATGAAATGAGCCATTTTGACCTGAAAATTTCAAAAATTTTCAAATCGATTACTATTCGACATGCATGTTGGAAATTGGTAAAAAGACATGTTTTATCATCGTAACCCCAATAAATAATGGTCAAATGTATTTAAAAATCAATTTTAAACGATATTGTTTTAGCGTGTTATGAAATATTTTTTTAACTTGATTTGGTTATTATTCGAAGGTCTTACATGGTGAACCCTCAATTTTTAGTCATTTCCAACGTACACGTTAGTTATCGGCCATTTAAAAAATTTCAATTTTGAACTCAAAATTTGTCGGTATCGAATGCAACACCTTTTGAAATGAGCCATTTTGACAAGAAATTTTTGAAATTTTTCAAATCAATTATATTCGGCATGGATGTTGGAAATGGCTAAAAAGTCAAGTTTTATCATGGTAACCTCAGTAAATAATGGTCAATTGTATTTAAAAATCAATTTTAGAAGATATTATTTTAGTGTGTTATGAAATAATTTTGAACTTGATTTGCCTATTATTGAAGGGCTTAAACATGGTGAAATCTCAACTTTAGTCATTCCCAACATGCACGTCCGTTATCACCCCATTTAAAAAAAAACTTCAATTTTCAACTCAAAATTTGTTCGGTTGCCCGAAGGCAACACCTATTGAAATGAACCATTTTGACATGAAAATTTCAAAAAGTTTCAAATCGATTAATGTTTCGACATGCATGATGGTGGCTAAAAAGCCTAGTTTCATCATTGTACCCCTATAAATAATGGTCAAATGTATTTAAAAATCAAATTTACACGATATTGTTTTAGCCTCTTAAGAAATATTTTTTTACTTTATTTGGATATTATTTGAAGGGCTTAACATGGTGAACCCTC